>SOPF01026000.1:102713-113970 GCA_012979155.1 Hypericum perforatum
AACTTTCTATCACTCGCATACTTAGTTAATATCTTTTGAGCATCCTACATCCTACTTAGCAATGTCTAAAATCATATGGTTGTTAATGATCAGGGGGTCTTTATATCGTTTTGTAATGGGGCTTGGGTAAAGGTAAGGTAAAAAGTTTGGATAGTGGTTAAACCATCCAATCCGAGGACGTGTTACAAATGCAACTAGTCACTTATCTAATCTAGACATCCTCACTTAAAATAATCAAGCACTCACCCACTTTCCCAATTTTGTATGACTATGAATATCGAGATAATGCCAAGAATTCATGCTTTATTCACAACTTTCTTTTTGCACTTCTTTTCTTTGTTTTTCTCTTTTTTTTCTTTTTTTTCTTTCTCTTTTTTTTTACTAACACAATATTTACAACACATTTTTTTTATTTTAATAACAAACTACAATAACATAGCACGTTCTAGGCAAAAACTCAGCTTCTACACTTGGCCACTCAATTTTCTAAAATTTCCACAACTTAAACCGTGTCCACGAAGCTACCAACTAAACCCATATAATTCATCCTAATATCCTCCGATATGATGGTCAAAGGTAAAGAAGAACGGTAATTTAGGCTAGAAGTTGGTTACCTAGTCTATCAAGAAAAGGCTAGGCTCAAATTGGTTTAACACAATTGGAAATCATTGGATTTTGTCTCTAAAGCTCTAGGCTCAAATGTCAAAGAAATGCCCCCATCTTCCCATTAACTTTCACACGACTAAGACTATGATAAGTACTAGTAGGATACTTTAATCAACCAACTTAGTATGCACCTTATGAAAAGAATTGGAGACGGATGTCTCCTCCTTCAGCTCAAAGTTCTCACAAGGTTCACACATTGACATTCTAGTCTAGTTTAAACAGCAAAACCACTAGTCTAAATAACTGAGTGTGAGGTTTCTATTTATTCCTAAGCTTTGCGCTTGAGTTAAATTCCTAACTAGTAAGGTAACAATCTTCTAATACAAGTCAAAATTTTTTGAAGGGGGTCAAATTTTGAAAAATTTACACCAAGTCTAAACCTAGACACAACAATAAAACATTCTGTACACAAAAGGACAACAATAAAAACATTATGTACACAAAAGGAAAATTTCTAAAAGGAACCCTCCTCTACACTTGAATGACACATTGTCCTCAAGGTGTCTAAGATACTAATAAATACCTAATTACAAAAAGAAAACAAATTTGAGACAGTTTTATCTCGATGATCTAGTGTTAGAAAGATGTGAGGGACATGAGAAAAGTCAATGTGAAGAATACTAGTTCCCCACCCACCATGGAGCACCCTCAGATTATGAGAATTTTGAGCATTACGATGAAGGGCAATATGACACCATTTGTATTCCAACATGGAGCGGAAATCTTTCCTTTGATTTGCTTCCACTAGTTCACGTGTGTCCTCAACTTCGTCGTTAAAAAATGATCTTTGAATTCTATTGTACCAATGATAACCAAAGGAATTCATCCTTTATTGATTTAGCCTCTCTTGATTTAGCCTCTCTTGTCGCAATTTTTCTTGTTGCAATATCCTTTCCAAGTTTGCTACATCCACTTCTCTATCCAAAGGGAAGTTGGTGGTTGAGCGCATTTTGGGCATGCGACTTAAAAAAATTTATAACTTTTTCGTCCGAACTCCAATTTAGACAAGGTCAATGGCAAATGAAAGAAGACTTCCAATGCTACAAATTTGTCTAAGGAAAATTTTTCAGTTCGGAATTTATTTATCCCAAACAATTAAAATCCGAGGCACAATGTTTCTGTGATTTTGCAAGACAAGTTAAAAATCAGGTTTTGAGCACTTGTCTTAGAATTGCGATATCTTTTTCGTCCGAACTCCAAATGACACGAAACCAATGGGGTTGGATAGAAGACTTCAAAATATTCAATTTCGTCAAAGCATATATTTTTCCAGTTCGGAATCTAGGACGTCGAAAAAAATAAAATGCGAAGCTAATTTTCTAGCCGAATTTTCCGTGCAAGTTTTTTGCAAGATTTGTCAGAAATGACCTTTGTGTCTTGCAAATGCGATAACTTTTTCATCCAACTCCAAATTGGGTGAAATCAACGGCAAATGAAAGAAGACTTCCAAATGCACAATTTCATCACGGATGTTTTTTACCAATTCGGACTCTAAGATGGCCAAAAAATTAAAAAAAACGAGTGGCAGTAGCTGAAAAAAAAAATCCGACGAGTTTGCAAGAAAATTTTTTAGTTGACAAAAGTTCCTAATCCAAGTTCGTAAGCTAAGATTTAGCTTCAAAACACAATCCCCGGCAACGGCGCCAATTGATTATAGTGGTTTTCGGCATCGTAAAATACCTCTAACCACCGTCGCAATATAGTTTTATGAAGTAGGGTTGTCGATCCCACGAGGATTAAGCGAACGCCTTACTTGGCTTACTTACTATGTTTTAGGAACTTGATTTGGATTGAATGGTTTGGTTTTGGTAAGTAACACACTAATAAGCACAAAATAACAACTCAAGAACAACAACAACACAAATACAAAGATAAGCAAATTAAACTAAAATGATATGACACCAATGATCACTTAAACAAACTAAATGGTTTAAAAGGTTTATTAAGTTCGTGTCAAGATCCAGATGTTTCAAGGCAACTAATCTACACTTTCGCGCTATATTAGTCTAAATTGATCTTTAGCTAGACTTATGTGAACTCGATGTGCTTTCGCCCCCACGAGTCCCGTAATCTAACTAAACACCAACTATATTTATCACCCTATGGATAATCAATTAACAAGGAGGAGTCCACATCTCACAAGGTAACTAATCAATGAGTTAATTGTTCGATCAAGTGTATCTCCTTTCGGTGTCAAGACTCGATTATGTTCATAGTTCTAGGTGGCCAATCTAGTTTAAGCATTAAGTTTTTAACAAGTACATGAACCTATTCATTTTTACCCCACTTTAACCATAAGGTCACTTAAGCTTTCAAGGCATCATACCACCAAAATAACTACTCACACATATTTACATAAACAAACAAGAACATACATATATTACAAGTACAAAGCATGAACAAATGAAGAGTTTTAAGAGAAAGAAGTTATGTTACAAGTCCAAGCCTTGGCTTGGTTTTTGCCTTGATGATCTTCTCCTTCTTTCTCTTCTTTTTCTCTTCCTCTCCTCCTTTTTTGCTCACGGTTTGCTCCTCCCTTTTTCTTCTTTCCTTTTTCCTCATTTGATCCATGAGTTATTTTTCCTTGGCTGCCTCCTTTTCTAAACTTATTACATCCATCTATTTACTAATGTCAAAGGCTAATCAACTTGCCAAAAGATGTTTGCCATCATCCATTTTTAATCATATAAGTTAGGCCATTTTAACCTTACTCTTCACTTTAAACATTGGCTTAACTTATGTCATTGTCAATTGATTGAATACTCCATCCTTGTTTCGTAAAGCAATGGCCTAATTATGTTATTTTCACCTCTCAAATTGGCAGCCATGGATTTGGGCCAAGAAGCCCAAAGTTGGCCCAAATAAACCATCAAGTTTGGCCCACTTTGAATTGGCCCATGACATTGGATCAAACGTTTGCCCAACTAAGATGACGAATTAGTAGACACCCTTTTGGTACAATGTAGATTTGGATATCTTCTTTCCAATGCCACTAACGACACCTCAATCCGACTTTGTATCAGGAAGTTATAATGTTTTTAGTTGGAAGAGGTCAAGGTTGGCGCCCTCCAATGGTAGCTACGGTTTTAACCAATCTTTTTGCCATTTTGCCTTATCGAGTCCATTTTGCTCATATCCTCGAGGTCTTGTCATGCCTCCTTAGATTATTGTCCGTAAAGCTCCTAAAAAAATAAGAAAACATAAAAAAAATGAACAAACACGATAAAAGAACAAAATGTACAAAACCAAGATTTATACAAAGAAAACACATTTAAACAATTAAAAACAAATGTAAACCTACACTAAAATGTACACGAATAATGAGTGTTTTTGACACTCATCAATTGCCAAATAGAAAGGACGCAGTGTGGGTAGTAATTTATGGTTTAACAAAATCAGCACACTTTCTAGCTTATAAAGTGGGCATCACATTAGCGCAAATGGCTAATTTATACTTGAAGGAGATAATCAGATTGCATGGAATTGCTATTAGCATTACTTCTGATAGGGACACATACTTTATGTCTAAATTTTGGAAGAGCATGCATGATGCTATAGGTATGAAGCTACAATTTAGTACAGCGTTCCACCCTCAAACTGATGGTCAATCAGAAAGAATAATTTAGATACTCGAAGATATGCTGAGGGCATGCGTGTTAGATTTTGGGGGTTCATGGGAGGATTATTTGGCAATGGTAGAATTTGCTTATAACAATAGTTTTTAGGTCAGCATAAGGATGGTACCATACGAGTTATTGTATGGTAGGAAGTGTCGATCCCCGATAAATTGGGACAAAGTGGGAGAGAAGAGCATATGTGGTCCAGAGCTAGTTCGACAAATGAAAGAGAAGGTACCTATAATACGGGAACGGATTCTAACAGCTCAAAGCAGGCAAAAGAGTTATGCAGATAATAAAAGAAGGAAAGAGGAATTCAAGGTGGGAGACCACATTTTTCTTAAAGTTTCTCCTACAAAAAGTGTTAGAAGATTTGGTGTGACAGGCAAATTAAGTCCACGCTACATAGGACCATTTGATATTGTTGAACGGATAGGTCCAGTGGCTTACAGGTTAGCACTGCCTCCAAAATTAGCAGGAATACATCCAGTATTTCATGTATCCATGCTTAAGAGGTATGCAGCTAAACCCGGACATGTGATACAAGAAGTCCCAAAGAGGTGAGGCCAGATGTCACTTACCGAGAAGTGCCACTACAAATTTTGGACGAGAAGTTGCAAGAACTTCAGAAAAGGAGTACAAGTATGTAAAAGTTCAGTGGAGTAACCACACGGAACGAGAAGCTACTTGGGAATTGGAGACAAAAATGAGAGAGAAATATCATTTTCTCTTTACGAATGCAAGTAAGTTTGGGGATCAAACTTCTTATTAGGGGGGATGATGTAAAACCTGTGGTATTAAAAGTAAATAAATGCAAATAATAGTAGTGGATGGTAATTTAATAATAACCACTTCCTTATAAGTTAGCACACACACCTCCACTCAATTCCTAACTTATAGGGAAGTGGGTTAGTGCTAATAAGAAGAGAATGCATAGAATTAATAAGGGATGATTTCAATATTCAAAAAGAGTATAGTAGAATATCTTCTCTTATATTTATGCTTATACTCTCGGTTCAAATAATCCTTCAGACCCTGACAAATCCGAAGGTCACGAAGGAAATGAGCAATACGGCGAAAGATTAAATGAAGAAGGAAGTCATGGAGATTGTACGACCTAAGTAGTTAAGAGTTAGAAGGAACATCCATGTAAGTTATTCATACTTGCATACAAAGTGCTTTTGATCTCTGTTTGGTTTTACCGATTGGGTCGAGTATTATAATTGATTTAATTGTTTATCTATAAATTGTTGCATTATTTACTTACGACAGCTTAGTGTATATAGAGTTATTAGCTAAATATAATTTCGGTGAAGATTTGTACTTGTCTGTTTGAGGCGTATGGCTATTTTGTTAGTAACTGATAGTGGCTAGGTATTGTCCTGCTTAGTTTTTAGGATGAAAGTTTGAACTATGTGATGATGTTGGTGACTGAAACTTGTTTCAGAAGAGTTTGTTCAGTTTATTTTCTCATGTAGATTCTAGTGAGGTTATTAATAGGTTTGGACCCATAAAAACAAGGTTATATCGTTTAGGACCTTGTCATTAGGGGTGATATGATGGTTCCAATAAAAATGAGGGGTGGTATCATTTAAGACCATGCCATTAGGGGTAATATGATGGTTCCCATAAAAATGAGGGAATATACCATTTAGGACCCTGCCATTGAGGGTGATATGATGATATAACCTCACTAATAAAGACCCCGGAGTTCGATCATCTTGTATTTCTGACTTGCATATGTGTTGAGTAGTTTAATTTCCTAATTATGAAATTGTTCTGTGAGCTTAAATCGTTTTAGAAATTACTTGGGCCTGTTGAAAACTTCACTGAGTAGCGAAACTCACCCGAAATCGCAATTGTGGTTTCAGGAAATAAAATTATCAAAGCCTGTGGAGAAGATCAAAGTTCAGGAGAATGATTTCAATTATATATTTAGACTATGTTCATGTTTTAATAAAGGAATGTCGTGTATTCAAATTATGAATATCAACAAAGTTATTCCCTGTTAGGAGTTTCTTGCAGTTTATTTAAAGTTGTTGTAAGTGGACTTAGTTTTGGTTGTTAAACTGTTATAGGCGCAATATTTATTTCGTGCCGAGAATCGTTTTACTATTGCAATAAGAAAGTTGATTATTAGCTTGAGTAATTGAGTCCCTCATTTAAGAAGGTTACGAATGACTTGAATGTCAGATTGAACATAGATAGTCATCATTGAGCCTTGCGTGACTAAATATTCACGCGGCGGTTGTTATAATCCAAATGCGGGTCGT
This sequence comes from Hypericum perforatum, assembly GCA_012979155.1. Taxonomy (NCBI): domain Eukaryota; kingdom Viridiplantae; phylum Streptophyta; class Magnoliopsida; order Malpighiales; family Hypericaceae; genus Hypericum; species Hypericum perforatum. Next base: position 109,270 of record SOPF01026000.1, read on the forward strand.
GACAGATATCTTAGACTATCCACTACGGAGAGGGTGCACGCACTCCCAAGCCACGTGACGGTTCGCTGATCAGCGTGAAATCCCACGTCATTGAGCCACGTTGGTGTCTTTACTGACATGTCCCAGCCAGATTGGACCACGTGGTCCTCCTAAACCCAATCAATGTTTTTCTAAAGAAATTGTAAAAATCTTGAAAAATCAGAAAAATCGGAAAAAATCTAAAAATTACCATTTTACATCATTTTATTGGAACGATTTTTTTTTATATAGTTAATAATTTTATAAAAATATCTATATTCAATTGGTATGATTTAATGTATTCCTAAAATTTGTGTGGTTCTGTTATAAAATAATTTCGATTTTCCAAAATGAAAATTTTGGTTAGTTCCATATTACTTATTAGGTTAACTTACTTTCCGACACCGTATCGAAAGGGTAAAGAAGGTTTCCCACCAAAAAAAAGAGAGGGCCAGTCTCTAAAATCCCCCGATGCACCGCCTTCCGCTCCACATCCCATCCATTGCACCCAAATTCCTTCGACCCCCTGCCGCTTCCCGCCAGTTCTCCGCGTCCTCCCCAACCCCCAAATCCGGGTTCGTCGGTTGGTACATGCGGAAGCTCGACACCAACCCGCTCGCCACCAAAACCGTCACCACTTCTCTCATCTACGCCGCCGCAGACGTCACCGCCCAGGTAACCCATTTGTTCGTTGGGAATTAATGTTGATGAGCGTTGGTGTATTGAGAATGGGATATGGGTTTTTATGGGTGATTTTGAGTCCTAGATGATCACATTGGATGATGGTTTGGGTTCGCTTGACCATGTCACACTATGTCTATTTATGGGATGCGCCTTTGTGTTCCTGTGTTTAGTCTTATAGGTGAATTTGTATATTACCTTCGTATGTTACTGTGAATATTGGTAGATTTTCACACCCCTTTTTCTTGATTTAGGCTACATGAGAAGTGTTCCAAACTGTTTAACACATTTGCTTTTAATTTTAGAAATTTCTCTGTTTTCTGGGGAACAAATTTCAGTTCAATTCCATCATTTCAGAACCTTGTTACGTCTGAGGTATTATGTTTTAAGAGTTGAAGGCGAAGGTGACTGTGGTCCGTGTTCTACTGGAGCTGAAAATGTCATAAGTTGTCATTCAAATCCATTTTACTTCTTCTTTCCTTCTATTATATTTCAACAGCCCTATCGAATGCTGATCCTCCATATCAAGAAACTTACTAATCTAGTAAAGCTGGGTGTACTCAAATTTTTTTGCTGGTACTTTTTTTGGAATGTAAATATGGTGCAATTATAGGTGAAAATGGTGGAGAGATCGTTGCCAGGTTGAAGCGAGATCTGCTTCCAACATTGAGAAATGGTCTTCTTTATTGGCCGATTTGCGATTTTGCAACATACAAGTTCGTACCTGTTCATCTGCAGGTGGTAGAGCTTGGTTACTCTCTTTCTTCTATTACCTGATTGATACATAAGAATGCTCCCTTTCTAAAAATCTCGAATCTGGTAATTTTTGTTGCAGCCACTAGTGAACAGCACTTGTGCATATCTGTGGACGGTGTACTTAACATATATGGCAAGCTTAACGAAAGCCGAATAGTGCATTCGGAACTTGAATCTCCAATCACAATTCCTTCTCAGTACCATCCTGCTAGCTTCCCAGGATGAGGGGAGCGCGGCTGGGTTCATCTATCGTGGTCAATTCGAAACACGCAGCAGATAACAAGGTAACACAGTTGTTTCATTGTTGGCAGCCAGGCATCCCTGTGCATGCCTTGGTGATCAACTTTCATGGGGACTGCGGATCTTCCCAACCGAGTCAGATATCGTCGCATCGAATATGAATCTTTATGTGGTTTGAATAGTGACCTTTATTTTTCGGATGATGACATTTGAGCGCTGGGATATCTGTTCCTAGAGTTGGTATTTAGAAATCCATTGAACCGACGACCCTTCTAAAGTTTGGCTCCGATCAAGAAGAAAAGGCCAACTTTACTTGATTGTACTGTTGCTTCCTTAAACAACAAAATGGAGTTGCCTGCTGTCCCAACTCAAGTTTTCTTACTTCTCTGGTGTTAAAAGCTAATCAATATTAGATCATTATTTAGCGGATGATTTTTTAATGAAATCTTTTATAAAATTTGATCCCAAAACTTTTCCTAAACGGCGTGCTTATCACTAACTAGCACATCAATTCCTTCTCCGATTGGTTGTTTTCAAACTTACCTTAAAAGGAAAAAAAAATTGTTTTCAAACTTACTCTTTAAAAGAAAAAATGTTGTTTTCAAATCTAATATAGCTTTCTAGACCATGTGTATAAAATATATTATTTAGAGAGACAAGGAGGGTACATGTGTTGGAACCCAATTGGATGAAGAGAGTAGAGGAAGGGGGTTGGGCACGAAAACTTCACATGCTTCAGGATTCGTACTTCGAGTGGGTTCGTAGATAGACTCTTCCGTAACAGAGTTATTTTTTTCTTTCACTGGTATAATATATTATATATAAAAATTGATTCGAGACGTGAAAATATTATCAATATTTTTTGAAAATAAAACCAAAAATATTCAATACCTTTTTGTGAGAACAGATCCGACCAATAAACATATGAGTGGGCCTTATCATCCATCACCCCCAACGGGTCGATGGAAAAGTCAAGAGTGTGTGCGTCCGCCTCTCACTAACGTCCTCCTTAGCTTAACGTGCCGCTGGTGGTGACACTGTTTCCCTGACCATCCGCTTATAGGATGCCACGTCTGCTTCCATTAACTGCCCATTTGTTTTATTGTCTTTGCTTTTTATTTTTCTCCCCTACCTGAGTAGGGGTGAGCATTTGGATTATCCGAATCCGAATTATCCGAAATTTGTATTATCCGAAATTTCCAAAATTACTATTTTTTGATCCGAATCCGAATCCAATTAAAAAATTATCCGAAATTCCAAATCCAAAATTATTTTGGATACGGATTCAAATAATCCGATTTTCCGAATTTTTAACAAACATATATAGGTAATAAACAAACGTAAAATTCACAGAAACCTGTAATAAACAAACATAATAGTGCTTTGCGAAATAAAATAATAAAATCCAAACATTCATGATATCTCAAACTAACAACCGTGAAAACCAAAATTTTCATAAAAATAAAATAAAATTCATACTAAAAACTCATAAAGTCGTGGCCTTTTAATAAAAGTAATAGGCTTTTTAATTTATTTTCTAATTTCTAAAGAATTGGCCAAGCCCAATAGAAACACACACTTTTAATCCTATAATTTATTATATATGTTTTAGATATTTTGGATATTTAGATAATCCAAATTATTTTTTTTAAATTCGTATCCGAATCTAAATCCAAAATAATTTTTTTGGATTATCTGAATCCAAATCCGAACATAAAATTATCCGAGTCTGAATCCATAAAAAAATTTGGATATCGGATTTGAATTATGGATAATGGATTTTTTGCTCACCCCTATACCTGAGTGTACTAATATTACTAACTGACCCCTAAAAAAATTACTAATTGCTCCTAAAAAAGGAAATTACTAGCTGTGATCCGTTTGACGAAAAATAAAGTTCTCGATAATAATTAGCAATATTTCTTTATTGAAAACGGTAGAGGCATGCCCTTTTATAAATACGAAATAAATATACAAATATTTATCAGTGACAGTAACACGTATTCATAATCACGCGAGGTCTTATTGATCTTCGTGTGGGGATCCCCTCTTGCGATGTTGTGGTCACTGGCCGTATTAAAATTCTCGTGAAAATACCTGGTAGAAAAACCCTGCTAGAGGGAAAGAGCTCTCAGCAAGGTCGTGATGACTCGCTTTGACGTTAATACCATTAAATCTGATCCTCTAAGCTCATCGATCACTGATCATGCAGATGTAACTTGGAAAGCTAGTGCGCAGCCAATAGAGAAAACAACAAAGAACGAACGAACGAGACAAGCGATAACAATATTTGATAACCCAGTTCGACATAATATTTACGTCCGGGGGCGTACCAAGTCAAGAGAGGATCGTTTCACTAGATATGAGCTCAAACATTCTTTAAAATGGAGATACAACTTAATAGAGGCTACAACTTGCAATCAATGAAGGGTTACATTGCTTATATTGAGGCTCCAATAAGTCCTAGCTTAATTAGAACTAATTAGGCAAAATAGAAAACTATTTCGAATGTCCCCAGCGGGTGCTAATAGCCCAACATTCGCTGGGGTCGAAACTCTGAAGTTTTTTGTACTCCTCTTAGCGGTCGCTGGCAGGGACGGAGGTACATAAGCTTAATTGCCCCCACCAAATTTTTTTTATGGGTATATATTTAATAGAAAAAAATAGTTTGCCCCTAATGATATTGACTAATTTGCCCTCATTATGATTTTTTTTGTCAATCGCATGAAGCACATAAATATTTGCCCCCATAGTATAAAGTTTCTGGATCCGTCCCTGGTCGCTGGTCCTCTCAGCCCAACTTTTATGTCTTTTCTTTAGGTAAATTACCCTCAGGTCCCTGAGTTTTGTCATAATTTGTGGTAGGGTCCCTGGTTAATTTGATTTAGATATAGGGTCCCTCTTTTTAACTGAAATATTGATATTAAATCCATGGTCACCGGAATTAGAATTTGGTCCGACGAGGAGTCATTGAAAAAGACTTTATTGCCCCTCTGGTTAAACTTA
>SOPF01026002.1:0-71571 GCA_012979155.1 Hypericum perforatum
TACTATTTGCACGTGCGTAGAATTCTATAGCAATTTTGCGTACGTCATAGAGATGCTCCTGAGTCACTAATGCACTTGTTTCGTGATTGCAGGTTCTCCAGATCTGTATGGCGAGCAGTGTTGGCACGACCTCCGCGCAAATTCTACACGGAGACTGAGCCCAATCGCTGGCTTTGGACAAACATTTCTTCTAACCGAATGTATACAGAGGACACACCTGGCTCTGGCGATGGCAAAGCGACAATGCCTTCCGATCTGAGACCTCCTCAAAGCACTATCCCTCTCTTATTACCTCTCAAGCACGGGAGTTTGCTCGTGTCCTTTTGGACCAGAATACTCCACTTCCCCATCGCCGAGAGATTTTGGTCTCCTGGCAGCGCCCTATGGCTGGTTTTGTCAAGCTCAATACAGATGGCGCCTCGGTGGGCAACCCGGGCCCTGCTGGTGCTGGTGGTGTCGTGCGCGATTCTAGAGGCTATTGGTTGATAGGGTTTGCTAAGGACATCGGCACCTGCACTTCCTTGGCTGCAGAGCTTTGGGCCTTGATCCTTGGGCTTGAGCTAACTTGGGAGAAAGGGTTTCGCCGGGTCCAGGTTGAGGTGGACTCCTCTCTCTCCATTCTCTGTGTGGGCCGAGAGGTGGACCATGCCCACCCCTTGGCGTCCTTAATCTCGAGAGCAAGGGACCTCCTTGCGCGAAGCTGGGAGATCTCTATCCAGCACACATGGAGAGAAGGCAACCGTCTAGCTGACGCTCTTTCGAAGCATGCTCTGGAGCTCTCTTCCGCCTACACCATTTCGGACACTCCCTTAACCTTTTGTCTTGATGTTTATGTTGATGACCTCCGTGGTGTTAGTATTCCACGCTGCACCCGGGCTGCCCATGATGATCTAGAGGGTTCGTTGCCGGTATCGAGGTACTCTTTCCCTCCCGCGGGTTTTTCCCATGAAGTTTTTCCGCGAGAGGATTTTAACGAGGCCAGCGACCGCCACATTGCCAGAGGGGACCCCAGTTCTGAGGCGCCTTTTGAAGTTTCTAGAACTAGTTTGTCCTTGAGTACGAGGTTGTATGATCCTGAGGGTAGCTCAGTTGACTTAAGGGAACTGATCCCAAACTGATTGTACCCTCTCTCGATATATAGGGCTTTGACCCACCCTTTTGACCAAAAAAAAAACTACTTGGTATGTAAATATTAACTGATACGATAAACCAAAAGTTAGAATCGAGTTATAAAAATGAACAAGTTTCGCATATTATTCTGGCCAAAATGAAATGTACATACAAACATTGGAGGATGATATAAATTTTACTTTATTTTTCGAGATTGGTAGATTAATTTTCACTCTTTGCAACAATAAAACAAATTAGTTGAAGAGAAAAAAAATTCAATACCGTCAAAATTTTAAAAGTTTAGGTGATTAGTGCAAGTACATCTGATACGGACTTTCTCTTGCATACAATTCTCGAAGGAACAATGGCGCACTGATAGCCCAATGTGGTCCAACTTCAATTCAGCACCACCAAATATGGCAGCAATGAATCTACCCATTTTGGCTATCAGTGGCTCGAGTGGAAACGCACTTGTTAAAGAGAAGATTTTTTTACGCCAAAATTTCTAAAAATAGGACATAGAAAACTGAAAATTAATCTATACTCTTTTTTTTTTGTCAGAGAATTAAACTATACTCTAAAACATAAGATAAATAATACTAACCGAAAAGCGGAGCCGCTCCAACGTAAAAGAAAGTCGCATATAGCAAGCAATACAGAAGTATTTTCCATTATTCACGTTTGGTAGACAGAGGTATGGGTTGTTTCAAGTTTCAACGCAAATGAATGTGCAATGTCCAAGAAAGATAAAATGGCTGCAACGACGAATTGTCCCTAACTCTAAACCTATTGACTATATCCCAAACCAAGCATCTTTATCTCATCTTTGTGCACATTTAAACAAATAATAGAGTGAAAATTATTCCAAAGGATAAGAAATTTAAATTCATTAAAATAGATTTTGGATTCAATCTTCAGACATGTACAAAAAACCATTTAGAGAATTATCACTAAAACATGGTTGGGTAAAAATCAAAGATTAAAAACAAATAGTATTGACAATATACGACTACTTGCTACAAATATCTCACATTGCTTGGTTTTGTTTGCGGTGATCCACGCATTCCAAAAGAGACCTTCCATGGTTCTACTTCTCTCATTAGTCACAACACCACTAGTAGTCCCATCTCTCACTGTGTCTGCTTTGGCTTTGCTTGGAGGGTAAGGTAGCCCAAATAATAAAATTCCCAAACACGGAATAAACGACAGGATTCTAATAGTGGCGCGGGCTGGGCTTCTTATAATTGGGCCAATTTTATTAGTCTCCAGACAGGGCACCAATGGAGGAGCTTCTCGTGGGGCCCACGCGACACATCCATGATCCATGTCTTGTAGGAAGCGGACACTAGACGGACATGAGCCAGAGTCCCACCCCAAAACACAATTTTATTAGGGAAAAAGAAGTAGCAAGCTTGGACATCTGAGGCTGAGGGTGCTCCCATATTTTGACTTTTTGGGTTTGTCGAGGATAAGATAAGATAGATTTTTGGACTTTCCAGTGAACCTCGAAAGTGAAAACGTGGTCTTCTTCGTTACACATATAGTGTCAGTTATATCCTATTATAGCCCCCATATGTCTGTCTGCAACAACAAATTGCTTTTTAATAATTGATCAACTTTTACTGCATAGCATTACAATTTTACAATGTATAGAGTTACTCTAACCGTTGGAATCATCATGGAAAGAAAGAGGAAAGAATAGAGAGCATCAACTACACAGGGAAAGGAAAATACATTGCAGGCAATTGTAGAAAACTACGAGGCTATTTTCAAGATCTTTTAATTTTGTGATCTTCAAGTGCAACGATTAATTTCTTACGTTGGAGGCGATACACAACATGTCAAGTATCATAGATCACCAGTTGGTTGATCCAACATCTTGCAAATGCAAGAATAATCAAGTTCTAGAATTATGCTACAATCAGATGCAAAATTCTCGGTAAATTCATTGCAGATTCAATTATGCAGAATTTGGATCTTTGTTTATAGTTAGGTCTTAAAGACTTGATCTATCTATCCTTATTAACATATTGATCCTCAATTGGACATTTTAATACTCCTCCTCAAACTAGAGAATGAAGATTGAACATTTTCAACTTGTTAATGATATAATTGAATCTTTGAGGTTGAAGAAATTTGGTAAAGATATTAGCTAATTATGGTTGGTGCAGATGTATGGTGGACATATCTCTTTACTTTAGGCCTTCTCATGCACATAATGATAATCTACTTTAATGTGTTTAGTCCTTTCGTGAAAAATCAAATTTGCTACCGTGTGTGCACTTCATTAATTATCGCAGTATAGCTTCATTGGTGTTCTGATAAGATATCCAAGTTCTATCAAATATTTGATCCACATCAATTTCTTTATTTCATTTCACATAACTTGATATTCTGATTCAACATCCAAAAGAGAAACAACGCTTTGTTTCTTGTTTTGTCATATAACTAGATTGTCTTCCACAAATGTATATAAGTCTGAGGTGGATCTCTTATAATTTTCATCACATGCATCACAAAAATTAGATACGTCTAAATTTCTGTTATTTTTTTTATCCAAGGACTTTTACCTCGACAAGATTTCAAATATTTGAGGATGCGCTTGTCTATTGAACACGAATGGTGCATGGACTGTAAATAGCTTGGCTTAATAGATCCCCCGCATATGCAATGTGTGGCTTGATCATCGTTAAATAAATCAATTTTCTTACAAGCCTCTGAAAAGAAGAAACATTAGTCTGAAGATTACCATGTATCAACGAGAATTTAACTCCGTATTTAATATGGATAGATGAAGACTTGCAATCTAAATTCTTTGTCTCCTAAGAAGATTTAAAACATATTTTCTCTAATATAAAATATCCCCTTATTTGATTATGCAATTCGAATGCCAAAAAATATTTAATTTTTTCAAGATCTTTAATGTCAAATTTATCTCTAAGAGACTTTTTAAATTTGTGGCTTCTGTAACATCATCACATGTAATGAGGATAACATCCACGTAAATGTAGACAAGGTCTTGTGATAATTGTGACGATCATTAACAAATGTATAGTTATAATTAATACATAGTTCATAACCAATACTCATTAGTTACTTGCTAAATCTTTAGTATGAGGCACATGATGATTGTTTTAATCCGTATATAGCTTTCTAAGATCTGCAGATCAAACATGAGTTCTCCAATTAGTATCCAAGAGATAAGTTCATAAAAATTCCTATTTCAAGTTCATATTGAAGTTCAAGTTTACGTTAAAGAAATGTATTTTTCACATCCATATGGTACACTGACTAATTATGATGTTGGAAAATCGTGGGATAATGGTGTACTTGATTATGGTATACGAGTCGAGGCACGTGAATAGTAGCTGTGAATAGTACCCGTATACAGTACCCGTAAACAGTACCTGTGAACAGTACACGTATACAGTACCTATGAATAGTACCCGTATATAGTACTCGTAAACAGTACGTATGAACAGTACTCGTACACAGTACCTGTGAACAGTATCCTGCTACAGTACCGTATCCGTGAACAGTACCGTACATATGAATAGTAACTTTTGGACTATAGTCGAGGCAAGTGTTAGACACTTTCTCCGTAAGACGAGATTGCCCCGTATATTTCAGTGCACTACGGACTACGGCAATCATTCCCAAGATACAACGACTATTCGGGCATTTCCAAGAATGTTGTACACGTTTCTCGAAACTTTCGGGCGAACCCTTATATACCCGGAACTTTCTCGGACATTGTCCTAGTATGAAGAATGGGGGAGAGAGAAGAATACGACTTCCTTACGAAAAGGCTTGTCGTTTGATTTTGGGACGAGTTGAAAGTGAGGAGGGCACGCCTATTTATAGGCAAGGAAGGTCGGTTACTATTCACTGATACAGTAACTTACTATTACTTTTTCGGCTGCTACAGTAACCGGTAGCTGTTACTATTCATGCTACAGTACTGCTACAGTAACCGGCGGCTGTCACTATTCATGCTACAGTATTGCTACAGTAACTGGTGGTTGTCACTATTCATTTTTCGGCTGCTACAGTACTGGGTTACTATTCACATGAATAGTAGCCAACATGAATAGTAACCGCCGTTATTTGAATAGTACTCGGCCGACATGAATAGTAACTACCCTAATGAATAGTAACTGTCCTGATGAATAGTAATTATCCGGATGAATAGTACTCTCCTGATACACTATCTCATACGACCTTCTCGGGTGCCGGGTGCACCTCAATGTACCCAAGTACGTGCTTCGAGCCTCGAGCCCAAGCTCGGCCCTGACCACGACCCTATGCCCGTGTCTGTACCCGTGCCTTTGGGCTTTGGACTACTATTGGGCTTCATTCACTTTCCAACAATCTCCCATATGAATGATGACCAATGCATGCAGACTCTAATTGAAAGTTTCGACGTGTTATTATTGCATCAAGATAGGTAGCTTGCAGCTTTGAACCTTCTCTAGTAAAATGTTATCGGATTTACTCGCTGCTCGGTGAACGTGATGTCTTGAACCATCAGCTTTTTGTGTAAACCAAGACAATAACACTTACACAATAACAACCCTAGTATATTTGGGTTCTCACGTTGTGTCCTTTTCGGCCATGGACCATATCTTGGATTCATAAGTATTTTCTCATTTGAAGTGGCCTCACTTCACACTTACATAGGTGACCTCCTATCGGAAGTATCCTACCATACTCCACCTTCAACAAGGTATAGGAATCATTAAAAGTGTAATGCTTAACCTTGCCACACCTCTGCAGGTCAACACCTGGGCAGCTTCTGAGAATGAGATAGGTTCCAGGTGATTAACTGAACCCTCCATAACTTAGTTGTCTCATTGAACCAAGTTTGTGGGATCTCCACTCATCATGGTTGAGTTTCCACTATGGACGTCCTTTAGTGTGTGGACTTTAATCCCATTCCCCTTACTGCATTGTACATTTAATCTCGATTGATTCCTTTCGTAAAAGGATCAGCTATGTTGTCCTTTGACTTTACATAGTTAATGGTGATCACCCCGCTTGAGATTAATTGTCTAACGGTATTATGTCTCCGACGAATATGTCGAGACTTACCATTGTACATTGTACTTTGTGCTCTCCCAATTGCAGACATGCTATCACAATGTATCAATATGGGAGGCACTGGTTTTTCCCAGCACGGAATATCCTCTAGGAAGTTTCTGAGCCATTCAGCTTCTTCCCCAGCCTTATCTAGTGCTATAAACTCTGACTCCATTGTGGATTGAGCTATACACGTTTGTATAGAGGATTTCCAGGACACTGCTCCTCCTCCTATAGTGAATACGTATCCACTTGTAGATTTGGAGTCTTTTGTATCCGATATCCAGTTTGCATCACTGTATCCTTCTAATACAGCTGGATATTTAGCATAGTGTATGCCATAGTTTATGGTATGCTTTAAATACCGTAAAACCCTTTCCAGAGCTAGCCAGTGATCCTTTCCTGGATTACTTGTGAACCTACTAAGTTTGCTAACTAAGTATGCAATATCAGGACGAGTACAGTTTGTTAAGTACATCAAGCTCCCGATAATTTGAGCATACCTCAGTTGAGATACTGGATCTCCTCGATTCTTGGCTAAGTGTAGATTCAGATCTACTGGAGTCTTAACCAGAGGTTTGTCATAAGCTTCAAATTTCTTGAGCACGTTTTCCACGTAGTGGGATTGTGTCAAGATAATTTCGTCTGCTTTCCTAGAGATCTTTATCCCTAGTATGACATCTGCCAGACCCATATCTTTCATGTCAAAGTGATTCTTTAACATATTCTTAGTTTTCACAATATCCTTATTGTTGCTTCCCATAATTAGTAAGTCATCTACGTAGAGACATACAATTACGTAAGTTTCAGGTGTGCCTTTAATGTAAACACATTTATCACACTCATTGATCCTGAATCCATTTGACAGCATTATCCTGTCAAATTTCTCGTGCCACTGTTTCGGCGCTTATTTAAGCCCATATAGTGACTTGACCAGCCGGCATACTTTATGCTCTTGTCCAGGAGCCACAAACCCTTCAGGTTGCTCCATATATATCTCCTCTTCTAGTTCTCCATTCAGGAAAGCCGTTTTTACATCCATCTGATGAATCTCGAGGTTATAGAGAGCTGCAATAGCTATGAGCACTCTAATTGATGTGATTTTTGTGACAGGTGAGTACGTGTCAAAGAAATCATATCCCTCCTTTTGTTTGAACCCCTTAGCTACCAATCGAGCTTTATATTTATCGATTGATCCATCAGCTTTATATTTCCTTTTTAGGATCCACCTGCATCCCAAAGGTTTGCAGCCTGGTGGGAGATCCACGATTTCCCACGTGTGGTTTTGCATGATGGACTCTATCTCACTATTGATAGCTTCCTTCCAGAGAGGAGCATCTGGACTAGACAATGCCTCTTGAATTGTCTTGGGCTCATCTTCTAACATAAATGTTAGATAATCCGGACCAAAGGATTTGGCTACCTTCGTCCTTTTGCTACGTCTAGGTTCATCGTCTTCTTGACTTGACCCTTGCGTAGTCTCATGTGCCCTTTTCTTGGGACTTCCTTCCTTTCTTTCCTTATTAGGAAAAATATCCTCAAAGAATGTTGCATTCCTTGATTCAATGACCATTCCCGCATTTATTTCTGGGTTCTCAGATTTGTGCACCAGAAATCGATAAGCACTACTGTTTTGTGCATATCCGATAAAGATACAATCAATGGTCTTGGGTCCTATTCTCACCTTCTTAGGCTCAGGTACTTTGACCTTTGCTAGGCACCCCCACACTTTAAGGTAACCGTAGGAAGGTTGTCTTCCTTTCCATAGCTCGTATGGAGTTTTGTCCCTTTTCTTGTGTGGTAACTTATTTAAAATGTGGTTAGCTGAGAGTATAGCTTCCCCCCACATGTTCTGAGGTAAACCCGAGCTAATCAACATAGCGTTCATCATCTCTTTAAGAGTTCGATTCTTGCGTTCAGCTACGCCATTCGACTGAGGTGAGTATGGAGCTGTCGTCTGATGAATAATACCATGTTCTTGGCAAAGTTCCTCAAACGGAGCTACATAATCTCCTCCTCGATCACTTCGGATCATTTTAATTTTTACGCTGAGTTGATTTTCAACCTCATTCTTATACCTCTTAAAGGCCTCAAGAGCTTCGTCTTTGCCTCTTAAGAGATACACGTAACAATATCTTGTGCAATCATCGATAAACGTGATGAAGTATTTCTTTCCGCCTTTAGTTTGCACGTGTTTCATATCACAAGTATCCGTATAGATTAACTCTAAAGGCGTGGTACTTCTTTCCACTGAATGAAAAGGTGCTTTGGCCATTTTTGCCTCCACACATACCTCACATTTATCGGAAGAGTTGAACTCTAGATTTGGTAATAAATTTAAACTTACTAACTTTCTTAGCGAGTTTAAATTTACGTGTCCTAATCTACCATGCCATAAATTAGAACACTCGGCCAAGTAAGAAGAAGCTTTTATTATACTTTTACCATCAAAGTTAAACTTGCGGTATACAGTCATAACATTCATCTTAAATAGCCCCTTATCTAGGTAACCCTTGCCCACAAATTGACCCGCTTTGGTCATTACAAATTTATCTGCCTCAAATACAAGCTTAAGACCAGCTTTGCTTAATACTGAGCCGGAAACTAAGTTCTTGCGGATGTCTGGAACATGCAGCACATCATTGAGGGTCAGCTCCTTTCCTGAGGTCAGTTTCAGGACTACCTTGCCTTGTCCGACAATGTCGGACGTTGCAGAATTTCCCATAAACAACTTTCGGCCATTAATCGGGATATAGTACGAGAACAACTCCTTGTCTGAGCAGACATGGCGAGTAGCTCCCGTGTCTACAAACTATTCTCTTGGATTTTCCACCAAGTTGGCTTCGAACACCACAGCTGACAGATCCATCTCAGACATGTCTTCAGCCAGGTTAGCCAGTCTTTGATTGTCCCTTTTTGGTAGGTGACAATCTTTAGCCATATGTCCAGGTTTGCCGCAGTTGTAGCAGTTGCCCTTGATCTTTTTGTTCTTGGGCTCTTGCTTTTTGTGCTTATCCCTAGACATCTTCCTCTTCTTGCCACTTTTCCCATCACTGAGGTAGACAGTGGTCTCAGATGTAGCCTTGCCTTGCTTGACTTCGGATTTCCGGTGATCTTCCTCAATCCTAAGTCTTACAATCAGGTCTTCCAGACTCATGGCCTTCCTTTTGTGCTTGAGGTAGTTCTTGAAGTCCTTCCAGAGAGGAGGGAGCTTCTCAACCATAGCAGCAACTTGGAAAGACTCACTGAGTTGCATTCCTTTAGCTTGGATCTCGTGAAGGATCAGCTGCAACTCCTGCACTTGGTTGATGACCTTCTTGAAGTCCACCATCTTAAAGTCGAGGAATCGTCCGACGATGAATTTCTTCGTCCCGGTATCCTCCATTTTGTACTTTTTCTCAAGTGAATTCCACAGCTCCTTAGCGGTCGTAGCTACCGCATAGATATTGTAGAGCGTGTCATCTAGTCCGTTTATGACATAATTGCGGCAGAGAAAGTCACTGTGATTCCACGCATCAATAGCGTTGATCACTTGTTGATCCTTCTCGTTCTCCGCGAGCTTTGGTGCGTCCTCTTTGAGGAACCGTACCAGGTTGAGCGTGATCAGATAGAATGTCATCTTCTGCTGCCACCTCTTGAACTCGGTACCATTGAACTTTGCCGGCCTTTCGGCGTGGCTAGTTCCCGAGACTGCAGGTATGATGCTCGATGATGCCATCTTCAAGTACACATAATCTCGTCTTACGACTGTTGGAAAATCGTGGGATAATGGTGTACTGGATTATGGTATACGAGTCGAGGCACGTGAATAGTAGCTGTGAATAGTACCCGTATACAGTACTCGTAAACAGTACCTGTGAACAGTACCCATATATAGTACCCGTACACAGTACTCGTAAATAGTACGTATGAACAGTACCCGTACACAGTACCTGTGAACAGTATCTTGCTACAGTACCTGTGAACAGTACCTGTGAATAGTAACCGTACTTGTGAACAGTACCGTATCCGTGAACAGTACCGTACACGTGAACAGTAACTTTCGGACTATAGTCGAGGCAAGTGTTAGACACTTTCTCCGTAAGACGAGATTGCCCCGTATATTTCAGTGCACTACGGACTACGGCAATCGTCCCCAAGATACAATGACTATTCAGGCATTTCCAAGAACGTTGCACACATTTCTCGAAACTTTCGGGTAAACCCTTATATACCCAGAACTTTCTCGGACACTATCCTAGTATGAAGAATGGGGGGAGAGAAGAATACGACTTCCTTACGAAAAGGCTTGTCGTTTGATTTTGGGACGAGTTGAAAGTGAGGAGGGCACGCCTATTTATAGGCAAGGAAGGTCAGTTACTATTCACTGATTACAAAAAGACTGCTACAGTAACCGGAGGCTGTTACTATTCATGCTACAGTACTGCTACAGTAACCAGCGGCTGTCACTATTCATACTACAGTACTGTTACAGTACCTGCGGCTGTCACTATTCATTTTTCGGCTGCTACAGTACTGGGTTACTATTCACATGAATAGTAGCCGACATGAATAGTGACCGCCGTTATTTGAATAGTACTCGGCCGACATGAATAGTAACTACCCTAATAAATAGTAACTATCCTGATGAATAGTAATTATCCGGATGAATAGTACTCTCCTGATACACTATCTCATACGACCTTCTCGGATGCCGGGTGCACCTCAATGTACCCAAGTACGTGCTTCGAGCCTCGAGCCCAAGCTCGGCCCTGACCACGACCCCATGCCCGTGTCCGTACCCGTGCCTTTGGGCTTTGGATCACCATTGGGCTTCATTCACTTTCCAACATATGATTCACAACAATTGACAAGAAAATTCTAATTGTGTTCATCTTTATCACAAGAGCAAAAGTTTTATTATAATCAAGGCCATAAATTTGAGTAAAAATAATAAATATTTAAATGATAATAAAAAAAATTCTCTACATTCAAGTTACTTAAATCTTGTTGGCTTATTACATCATTCAAATATTATATTCGATTGAGATTTTGTTTACAACATAACAATAATTATTTGAAAACCATTGAGAAGATAAGTAATTGTGTAAAAATTTTCAATCAATTTTAACACGCAATAGTGTCTAACAGTATTTTTAAATTTGTAAATAACATATATTAAAAAATATCACTAGATGCGCAAAATTAGAATCAGAATTTATCACCAATTTTTCTCAAAAAAAAATCAGTTATTACTATAAAAAATTCTCATTTTTATACCGGTCCCCATTCGAGACCTACATTTTTTTATCAATTTAAAATCCCTCGAGAAGACACATTTTTATTGTAGTATTGATTGATTAAAAATTATCTAAATTAATAAATATATATAATCTCCATTTGTAATAATATTTAATTGGTAAAAATTTTACTTACACGCGTAGCTTCCTCTTCCCCCAACGCCGGGAAAGAAGGAAACATTTACAAGTTAGAACTGTAAGTATGACGTGACATATTATATCAAGCCCACAAAGGATAAAAAATTGCCAGCCCATCGTCTTTCCTACGGGCCGTTAATGCTGGACTGCTAGATATATGACAATGCACGGAATCAATTATACACTGGAATAATTAAGTTTGAGTTGGACATTTACAACAATTATACAAAATTTTAAATATTTAATTTTAATAGACCACATTTTGGAACCTAAATTCAAGATCTTTATTTAAATTATACAATTATACACAGATTTTGTGTCTTTTAGAAGTATAATTTTGAATCTTTTGTTACATATCCCATCAATTAAATTATTACTTCTGTCAAATCATAAACTTGTTATGTTATTGTGACAAATTCCATTCAGCCGTTGGCGAGAATTCTTATACAGTCAATAATTTATTTGCAATGCCAAGAACTAATTCATCATTAGTCGTTTCCAAGGAATCGCATCATGATTAGCCATTAGTGAAAGCAAAAAACCTTTTTGGCTGGACGTAGTGGAAGTCATGGTCGCTAAATAAATGGTCATGTTTGATGATCACTATCCAAGACGAGAGCGATCCAGTGAACACTGGAGGATAAAATAGTTAATTTTTTTAAGAATATTCAGAAATCATTATATCATCTGAATTCTTAATATAATAAGGTATCATTAGCAACAAAAATAAGAAATAATTTTTTGTTTTTATTAATCAATCAAAAAATAATATAGTAAATATTTAATTTACAATAACTAAAATAAATTTACGACATAGAATTCTAATATATATATAAATTAATAATAATCCCTAAAAGTACTGAAAAGGTAGCGTTGATTGAAAAACTTGAGCAAAACGCTCTTGGTCTACGGAATTGTTTAAAATGATGGAGTATTTTTATCGTATTTACCTTTGATTTATCAAAAGATCTACATTTTCATTTGTCTCCTGTTTGACATATTAATGTTTTTGTTTCAAGCAGTGAGTGGTGATCTTCAAATTAAATTTTTGTTTGATTAAAAATAATTGGCCGAGATCTTCTATCACAAAGTGATTGAAATTTCAACAATTCGTAGTCGAATTTCGTTGAAGCGTTAGCAAGTTCGTAAAACCACTGCCATAAGCAACGGGATCATCTACCATATCAATTACAATTTTGATATAATTGTTTTTGAAAAGTTCAAAGTTTGCTCGTTGAAGCTTGTTTGTTGTCGTGTGAAAATTTTCTCCTAAATTTGATCATGAAAGATCAAAAATAAAATTATACTGATAAACTGACAAAATAAAACTCGCGATCTCGCAACCCCATTTCTTCATAATTTTATGAAAAAGTCACACACAAAAGACCTCTATTGATAGCAGTGCTAGGATAAAGTTCATTTTCGCCTCTTCAGTACAATTACATTAAAAATAATCCAGATTTTGTATTGTAACTAAACATTTTATATCTTAATAAAAAATTATGAATTACATTTATCTTTTTTTCTCATATCACATGTTATTTGAGAATCTAATAATTTTTTTAATTCAAATTTAAATACAATATAATTTTTGAAATATTACAAGTGTCTAGTAACAAATTTTTTTTTTAAATTCTCCTAACAAATGAGAAACAACTTGGCACAAAAAAGCATCAAATGTTATATATTTGAGACAGATAAATCGAGAGGCTGACAAAAGTATTGTTTTTCAGGGGAAGACAACGATGTTGTTCGGTAGATCGATATGAATATAAAGCCTTACAACGTTTTTGTTTTTCTATTCTTCCTTTGATGGAAAAAAAAGATAATTGCCCACAGTCCTCTCGGGTTTGCAGAAATTAGCGATTCAGCCTTCTATTTTTTTTAAATTATTATTTAGCCCTTCTAGTTTGTGAAAAGTATATATTTTAACCCCTCTCGTCGGAATCCGGCAATTTCTCCTGCAAAATTGAACCTAAAATTACAAAATTACCCTTTTCTTAAAAAAAAATTTAAAACCCCTTCTCTCTCCGTCTTGAAGTTTTGCAGATGGCTAACTACCGAGCTCGAGATTGAAAAAAAAAATTGAAACTGCCGCTAATCAATCCCAGAATCATTAAAAAATCCCAAAAATTCCCAACTCCGTTTCCCCAGATCAAAGGTCTCATCTTTATCCCAATTCAACCAGAAAGTTCTTTCCTTAATCTTCAATTTCAATTTCACCATGTCCCGGAGGAAACCCAGTTTAAGACTCCTCCTTTTCGCTACCATTTCGATGGTTCTGTTGCTTGGCCTGACCTCTGCAATAGCCAGTGAAGAGCCGAGTGACGACGAGGAGAGCGAGTTGTGATAGTTGATTGTAATTGATGAGGAAGAAGAAGACCAAGAACGCCAAAACCCAGTTTAAGATTCATCCTCGTCGCCGCAGTCGCTGCCGTCCTCGCAGTAGCCTCCCTGTTCTATCTCTACTCCTCATCCGGCTCCCGAAGGCTATTGTACGGTCTCGTCGTCGATGGCGAGAGCATGGGGATGCGGATCCATGTCATCATGTACCACGGCGGGGAGATCGTGGAGGACGGGGTGCTTAAGGTGAACACGCTGTCGAACCCAAAGTATTGTGCTAACAATCCTGGGAAATCGTCCATTATTATATTTAATTAATAAAAAATATAACAATAACTTCTTTTTCTACTCCTCCTCTCTCGTTCTTGATCTCCTCTCTTATTCACTTGTGTCTTTTTTTGTTTTTTTTTTCTGTTTTGAGAGCTCGGGGGCGGGTGAGGTGTAGTTGTGGATCGACGGTGTCTTTTGGGTTCGAAGCTCCGCGTCGTTTGGGTTCGAAGAGGATGAAAACGAAGATGAAGACGAATAACTGAAGGGTATTTTTATTTTTTAAAAGAAAGGGTATTTTGGTAATCTCAAATCAAAAATCGTCGGAGAAATCGTCCGATTCCGGCAACATGGGTTAAATAATACCATTTCCACAAACTAGAAGGGCTAAATAATAATAAAAAAAATAGAGGGGCTGAATCGCTAATTTTCGCAAACCCGAGAAGAATGAGCAATTATCCAAAAAAAAAATTTGGCCCGTTTTGAACAAGAAATTATAGAGGCTTCTGATCAGAACCAGGCTGCTCATATGCCCATAAAAGATGAAACTAAAATATGCAACATTCTTAACAACCTTGAAACAACAATAAAAGAGATCGACTCCTATCTTTTGTTCGCTTCTGGTGTTGGACAAGAATCGAAGCAAATCACTTCCCAAAGAAAAAAAAAACAGCGGGGACGGGAAGGAACATAACAGGGGACCAACGAGTCTGTTCTTGTCCGCTCCCTTTCACGAGAAGTCGACACGTGTAACAACCCGGAGTACGGAGGATAAGTAAATCCACCAGAGCGGAACTGCCTGCTTCCTTACCTTCATTGGCCACTCGCAGATGGACACGTACGCCTTTCAGTCACATTTATGATTGATGAGATGAGCATATAATTTTTTTTTGAGTTCCTATTCTAATTCCTATACTAATAACTATTCTATTACAATGCCAGGAACCGAACTCTGTATTTCCCAAATCCTTCCCCACTTTTATGCCGCTGAATCAAAGGTCACTTAGCGAGATGAGCATATAAATTAGTTCTAGAAGAATTACTTCAATTTCATTCTATAAAAAATCATGTTTAATACCTTATAATTAATATACATAAAAATTTGGTATAATTTTATCTATGACTCGAATTTACAAAACGTAATCTTCTTTTCTTCTTACTTTTTCATTATCCGGTGGTTTAATAATTCTTGGTTTTAGGCTGTTACATTGAATCTTCCAACTGTCCAGAACTAATCTTCTTTCAGTCGAATCCAAACGTCTCTTTCTATTTTTAATTTCTGTGGCGGACTCTTAAAGGATATATGAACACTCTGTTGAACTCTTGTTTATATTGTCCACTAGACTTTGGCATCCGTATGTGTTGTTTACATTTTCCCTCTCTATTTCACATGCTAATGGTTATGATACCAACGTTATATCGGAACTATTCAATTCCTGGTTGATACATTTTTTCATGGGTCATTTGACTGACAATTTGTGTTGGTTCCCCTAATTTTCTTACCTTTGATTATGAATATGTTTAATTTGTGTCTTTGCATAAATAGCGTAACCAAGATACTTTTGGGGGGCATATATTTCCTTTATTTTTGTGTCGTGATTCACGTGTTTCTTTCACATAAAGGGCATGTGTACACGAACCATTTTTTTTTGGGAGAGAAAACATGCATATATTAAGACTGGAAATCGGAATACAATAATTTCAACTATGACAATTCACTTAGTTGTTTACCTACGAAATAATTTAAATTAATAACTCACTTAGTTGTTTACCTACGAAATAATATCAACTATGACAATTTACATTCTTTCAACAATTAATTTCTTGGACCGGATATTGTAAATTGAGCAAATTCCAGTTTTGAAAGCCACAAAAATATAGAGTTCCGACCAAGCTGAGTTTTTCAAATTAGTCATTAATGTAAACAAAAACCTAGTATATATCAAATGGTCGTCACTACATTTATGACGCAATACTACATCCTTGTTATATAACAAAATCAACTCAGTCAAAAGAATTTCATTTAGGGACTTTGACAATATTTTTTCTAGTTTCAACATCGAGTCAAAAACTCATGAAACCCTATGAAGCTAAGGAGGTTATGGATGCACTCTCTTGAATGCACTCGACCAAGGCGACTAGCCCCAATGGCATGTCTCCCATTTTTTATCAGAAGTATTAGAGTATGGTGGGATAATTGGTAACAAAGATTGTGCTAGAAGTATTGAAGAGGGATGTGACCCAAAAAGTATTAATAATACAATCGTAGTTCTCATCTTAAAAGTCAAGAATATGAGTCTTTGCTCCGAGTATAGGTCTATCAGCTTATGCAATATGATAATGAAGTTGATTACCAAAGCCACTACTAATCAACTAAAAAGTTTCATGAATGACATAGTCTATGAAAATCATGGTGCTTTCATCCAGGGATAACTAATTTCTAACATGGCATTGCTTGAGATTGAAGTCTTTTATTATCTTAAGAAGAAGACCACTGGGAAGCGTGGTTTTTGTGCCCTAAAGGTTGACATGAAGAAGGCATATGATATGGTAGAATGGTACTTCTTAGAACAGATGATGAAGGCACTGGGATTTGGAGATAAGGTGGTGGAGCAGATTATAAGATGCATGAAAACTGTTACCTATGCTGTTCAAGTGAATGGTTCTATCAACGAAGTCTTCACACATACCATGGGTCTTTGTCAAGGTGATCCATTATCTCTTTATCTTTTCATACTAGTGGTTGAAGGCTCTGGTGCTTTATTTGTCGACTCACATAAATGAGGTTTATTTCATGAAATTCATCTAGTTTGGCAGCTCCATCGCTCACACACCTTTTCTTCACAGATGATGCACTCCTCTTTTCCCTAGCTAGTGAAATGGAGTTTAGCATGATCCTAAAAATTTTAGACATTTATGCTCAAGCATCAGGCCAACAAGTTAATTTAGAAACACTAGACAAGGAAAAGACATGGCATGAATAAATCTATACTTAACTCCCCTAAAAAACATCAGCTCGTATCAGAATAAAATCATAAACTAAGTTAGTTCATCAATCCAAAACACAAAGCACAACAAACTAGTAGGCATCTTAGTACTCAATTATTTAAACAAGTGTTAACTCTATGTAAAAGATACTAGAAAGTTGACCTCACAAGGGTAAACAAGTGTTTCACTCATATAATCTGTATGGTCAACTTCCTATCACTCGCATACATGTCAATATACTCAAAGCATCCTACGTCGTACTCAATGCTATCTAAAAGTCACAATGGTTGCTAATGATCGGGAGGTCTTCAGGCTCCTAAGTTTTGTACGTTTTTGTGATAGGACCCCTGTATAATTTGAATTAGATATAGAGCCCCTGCTTTTAAATGAAATATTGGTAAGAGGTCCTTCGATGATGTCAGCAATCTTTTTTTAAAATTTTTATCATGAAAATGACCAAAATACCCTCAAGCCAAAAATTAAAAAAAAAATACATCTTCATCCTCATCGCATCACGGACCCTGTAACCACCCCCAAAAGTAATCGATTTCATAAGGTAAAAATAATTTCCAGTTTCCAAATTTCCAACCACAGTCCCTAGGGTAAATTTCCGAATCAATGCCGACCTCCAAACTCCGATTGACGCCTCTCCGGTCAACACCTCTGGTTGCCGGACAAAGCCCATGGCTGGGCGAGATCGATGGCGACCGAGGGTGTCTGATTCATCGTGCGTGACAGCCAGAATCAACGAACGATGGTGCTGCCCCGCGACCCAAATTAGCCCGACAACCGAATCGCCGACCTTGAGCGTTCTGACCTACACCGCCTTGCCCATGGGGAAGCCCAAGGCCAGGCGATGTTATCGGTGGGTCCTAGACCCTGGATCTCCGTGCATGTGGTGCCCGGAATTGTCGTGGTCACTAAAAGTCTCTACGGCGGACCACAACTGAAAAACCCAGTCCCGCTTACGAACGCCGTTCCAATTCGCGTGCTATACTGTCGAACAATTAGCGTACGATATCACCGGTGTCGGCGTTGGACATGCCGGTGTCTTTCAAACGGACGACCACCGGGCTATCGGGATTTGAATTACGGTTCGGCGTTTAATAATAACCCAGCTATTAAATAATAGCCGATTACACTCCCTGGGGTGAATTTTAAAATCATCTTCCGAAACCCAGTTTCTTTTGGCAGTTTACGAATTCTTCTTTCAGAAGGCGAAGGCGGAAGAGACGAGGTCGATGGCGGAGGAGAGAAGAGAGACCGGATTTGGGTACGGAGGAAGGGGCATTTTTTGGGTTGGGATTGAATTTGAAGTTAGAAATGGTTTGGTGTTTTTCTGGGTTTGATGTTCCTGTTGTTTGAAGATGAAGATGATCAATTTTTTTTAAAGGGTATAATGGTCATTTTCATAATAAAAATTTTAAAAAAAGATTGCTGACATCATCGAAGGACCTCTTACCAATATTTCATTTAAAAACGGGGGTCCTATATCTAATTCAAATTATACAGGGGCCCTATCACAAAAACGTACAAAACTCAGGGGCTTGAGAGTAATTTACCCTTTGTTTTATGTTAGCCTAAATGACACCACGCGAGGCACTGCTCATATATGCCCTAAAGCGAAAAAGAAAAGAGATAAATCCCAAGATTCCCTAACTGGGAAAGTTCACCCTCTCTCCGTAGCTAGGTATAGAAGCTGCAGATCTCTTTAATAAAAGAAGGGCTTTAAGAAAAAAAAAATTATGGGAAGAGGGAAGGTGGAGCTGAGGAGAATAGAGAACAAAATAAATAGGCAGGTGACTTTCGCCAAGAGGCGAAACGGTCTGCTGAAGAAGGCTTACGAGCTCTCTGTCCTCTGCGATGCTGAGGTTGCTCTCCTCATTTTTTCCAACCGTGGGAAGCTCTTCGAGTTCTCCAGTGGCCCCAGGTAATTTATCTTATGTATATGTATATCATAATTTCATTTATCAGCTGGATGAACCTCAACCCAGATCCCAACTTAAATCGCCACAATTTCCATCTGATTTAGTTGGATCTATATATCTTATGCTGAGGTTGCTCTCCTCATTTTCCCTTAGGTGAATTTCTAACATAACTTACCAAAGATAATTTCCTTTCCTTCTCTTTGCATTTAACTTGGAATTTTGACTTGAGATTCGGAATAAGGTTGATTTATTTATGCGATTTAAATTGATCCCAGCATGGCAAAGACTATCGAGAGATACGAAAAACACACTTACGGACTGATGGACGCAAGCAAGGCTACCAAGTGCAAGGAGGTTATTAATTAATTTGTGCATACAATATATTCCTTATTAGGAAATTCAGATAATTATGAAAAAATGCCCAGTTGCGCTTCGTTTCTCTTTTCCTCTGCACAAAATCCATTTTTGTTATCTCCCCATTTAAAAAACAAATATTTCGTGCATCAGAAATCCAAATGTTCTCAATTGCAGAACAACTACCAGGATTACCTGGGGTTAAAAGCAGAAGCTGAGGTCCTGCAGCTTTCACAGAGGTAACACATCAGTATAGTCTATGTTGCATCTGATTTATGTACGTCTATCTCCTATATATTTATGTTGCGCCCATGAATTGTTGTTGCATATTCAGCTTCTGTTGCAGCTGCTGTTTTCTTGATCTATCCAATTAGTCGAGGAAGCTTTTCTGATAATATGCTTTTAAGAATTCGGGTACTTTCAACTTTATGATTGTATTCCAGGCGGAACATAATTAATTGGTTTTAAAGGTAAAGGACATGTATCTCATTTGCATTCGAACTTTGATAATGGATCGAGAAAATATTATGGAAAAACCACCCATTTTATGAGGCCCGACAACTTTGATTTATTATCCATTGAACATGAGAATATATATCTGAACCTTTCACATGACTTGGTATAGGAGAATTCTTGGGGAAGATTTGAAGGGCTTGGGAATGAAGGAGCTCGACCAGATGGAGCATCAAGTTGACTTTTCGCTAAAGCAAATTAGGGTGACCAAGGTAACTTCCACCACATAAGTAGGCAAAGTATCCAAATTGCTCCCTATAATTTTCCGCAATTTGCAAATAAACCACATAAACTTAGAATTTACGCAATCGACCCTTATACTTGCTCAACATGCACAATTTAAGCCTGTAAACTCCAAACTGGTCTAACAATCCCCTTTCACTGGCTTCACGTAGAGGTTATGGCTCATGAAAGTACAGGAAATTTGATCATTGATGTGTTGGTCCAATACATATGCTATTGATAGTTACCATATAACTTTTTCATACATTAGGTGGTTGACAGATTTTAAAAGTAGTAGTTAATATCTTAACTATGGTCGCCTAATAGCCATTTTTGAGCTTTCTCAAACAATTGCAGGCCCAATGTTCTCTGGATCAGCTTTCAGAGCTTCGGAAGAAGGTACATTTACTACACCAACATTAGATGTTCCTAATGATTTTTCTTCCCTTTCTAATTTATAATATATGTACTTGGAAGACAATACTCTTACCCATTTTCCTACTTCCAATCCATTGATATGCAGCAAGAATCCCTCTTGAAAGCCAACCAAGATTTAAGGCAAAAGGTATACACTCGCTCATGCACATAAAACAAAAACTTATGTGTTCTATGAAAATAATTTCGTATGGTAAGGGCGTCAATATGATCGGATGTATACTTGATTTTGATAATTAAAGCTTCATTGTTTACTCTTTTAAGTATACATTACACAATTCATTTTCACTCTCCTTTTCTGCCGTCCTCGTTGGATTTTATGTCTTTTTACTAAATTACATCTAACACCTGATTTTCATTTTATAAATTTAGCATATAAGAGACCACTATGTAGCTTTTGACTTAATTACATGTATTTAATGCTGTGACATTCACTAGGTAGATACTACCATAATATTACTAAGTTTTTCTATGTCTCTTTTGACAGAATTATGAATATATGTTACGTGATAGAAATGTAATTAATTGATACAGCTGGAGGAAACCAACTATCAAGTAATTCAGTCATCAAGGATATCTCAGGCTGCTGCCGATCCATCTTCATCGGAGGGCATTCTCGCCAATCCCTTGGGCACAACACAACAGTTCTTTACGGCCAGGGTAAATCCGTGATCAAATTCCACCGGCCAAGTGCAGAATCGATGATCACCAAAATTTAGGCTCTCTTGGAAAATAAAATTTTCGGTTGCATGCTTTTGAGTTGTCAGTATAAATATTTGGTGAATTTTAGTACAATAAATCTTTATATATCGAAATTACTATATGGCATATCTACCCTCAATTTATTTACGCCTACAAATAAATAAATTTCGGTGACAACGGACAACCTATGAAGAGTACTTGTCGCTGCATATCAAGGTTGTACACTCAAAAAATTTCAACTAATTAAATTATGTTGTCGTAATAGGACCATTAGGTGTTTTTTATTAAAATAAATATCTATATTACACCCGTCAGAATTTAATATATGAATTTCTCGAAACGAGGAAGTTACGGCTGGGGGTCCATATGAGTCCTATTAGCCCCCTTCTGTAGCTAACTTTTGTATAAGTGTACCGCCCGTACGTTCAATTAGGCAGTTTCTTAACGATAAGTGCAAGTACGTTCAATTAGGCAGTTTCTTAACGATGTAAAATGGTCGGTTCTGCTTTGGAGTTGAAGGAAGGACGGTAAAAGTTTCAAGAAACTACCGTAGTTTATTACAGCGTAGACCATGTTAAATCCAGAAATTAAACTCGTATATTTATTGTTATGCGTAAAGTCTATGTTAATTAGTTGGGATAATTGTACTCGATCTCTTCTTATTTGCTTAAATCATTGATTTAATCTTCGTCAAAACTGTGAGTTTTTTTCTGGCAATAAAATAAATGAAATTAATCAGTTGCCCCCCAATGATAAAATATCCCTTCCCCCGAAAGGCACCAACGAAACCCAACTCCTTCCTCGACCTCTCGTCAATTTCTCTCCTTCGAAAGCTCCATCGTTTCCGCTTCCTTCAACCTCGAGTCTGCTTCCCTAGATCCACCAATCTCCTAGACCTCGTGGCCATTGTAATCTGGGATAATATGGGTTAATTTAAAATGGGTAAGAAAAAGCACATTGTTGTTCCTCTGCTCCTTCCACCGTTGTTCTCTTCAAATCCTTTAAAACCCAAAAAACAAAAACAAAATTATGCTTCGGATAACAAGAACTAAATAATATACTTACAAAAATCTTTTAAAAATTAAAATTTCCATGTTAAAACTAAACTAAATCAATAATTTAAACAAAACACATGGCTCCCTGGTTAGTTGGACGATGACACTAATCTCAGACAATATGAAATCCAAAAAATGGCAGTAAGATGCAACGAACTAATATTTTCTTTTACGGGATGTGTACTCAATATGGCTGGTTCATGTTGATTTTAAATAGCTTGGACATATCAGGGTGGTTTTATACATAGAGATACCAACATAAATATAGGATTTTTTTATGAAGACACTTTTTAAGCGATTTTTTGTCATTGAATTTGGTCTAGTAAAATTTTGACGAGAGCCACGTAAAAAAATAATTATTAGTAGGTTGTAATATAATACACTTATAGAAAAAGACGTGTACCAAATAGCCTTATTTAATTTGAATTGTAACTAAAAAAATCGAGTTAAATTATAATACCGTGTGAGTCATGATAAATTTTTTTTTCAAAAGAACTCCTATCAAAATAAAAAGAAAAAAGTAGGTAGAAAATTGTCCGAAGCTGTGAACACACCTACTAACTAACAATCCTGGCAGTTAGGCATGGCAGAAAATCCACCATCAACTAACTAACAAATCTAGTAGTGTGGTAGGGACAAAAGCAAACCAATCTCAACTCATACTGTCTAACAGAAGTTAAGATAGGCAAATATCAATCAATAGACCTGGTGAGACAAAGTATTATTGTCATGATAATTTGAGTCATACACGATGGTTACCTAATTTGATTTGTAGATACTTCCTATGATATTATCAAGCCACTAAAGAATTTCGTTGAGCAAATAAGATCATATCATTAAATTTACCTATAAAAAGGTCTATTTTTGTACGGAGTCACTCTACAAAACAGCACGAGATGAACTTTTCTTATATTAATCGAAGTAACGAAAAAAGACCAGACTTCAACTTTTTTTTGTTATTAACCGACGGCGCAAGGATTTATTTTTTTGAGTAAAAACCAGATCTATTATAACCTTTTTTGTAAAGCAAATATGTACGGAACCATCGTAAGTATTTAGTTCTTACATTTCACCTGCTACCGTGATGATGACAATTATTTAATAGAGTTGCGCAATAATGGAACATAGCTTTGGTAACAACTTTAGGGTTGACACATACTTATATTAAAAAAACGTCATTAAGCTTTCCAAAAGAACTAAAAATCTAAGGGTGACCAATCGATATCAAATTTTAACTCAATTTAATTTGAGAACTCTCCTATCATATGTCAACTTAGGAATCGTACAACCATTCACGTTGTACAATTGATAAATATGTTGTCATAATTTAAACAGATCTAAAATTTATATTCTTGAGAATAAAAAAATACTAATTATTTATTAGAATAAGTTTAACACCTATCAAATGTTTTCTCCTGATATCTGATCATACAAACCTAAGCAATTGTTTATTAATGAATAACCTATCGGTTTCACTTCCATTATTTTAAGTTGCTGCAACAAAAGGGTTTAGGCAGGAAAAGCGTAAATAAAAAAATAGCGGTTCTTACACAAGAGACACTAACTACTTGTCACAGTCCATGTATCTATTAAACAAAAGAACCACTGCTACTTGGTACAGTACAGAACTTGAGCCAATGAGAACTCGACAGCAAATCCCAGAAAGAACACGCCCAGTTGTCTTCTATAAACCCACCCACCACTTCCACTCTCCCCAAAATTTGATACATCAACCCGTTTCTATAATTGTACGATCTTCTCACTCTCTTTAGGAAACCCAGTTCTCTTTCTCTCTCTTGCCTCTTCCCTCTTTTGGGTTAAGTACTACTGAGGTGCTTTTTTTCGTTGGGGGGTTTCCTTGGGTTTTGGTTGTTGGGTTAAATTGAGGAAAGGGCAAAGGTTACTCCATATAAAGCAACACCCGCATACTAATTTTGGGTTTTCGTTGTTTGTTGTTAGTTGTTAAAGTTTTGTTTTTCACCTGGGGATTTAAGAGAGAAAAGAGAGAAATGGGAAGGGGTAGGGTTCAGATGAAGAGGATAGAGAACAAGATCAACAGGCAGGTGACCTTCTCTAAGAGGAGAGGAGGATTGCTTAAGAAAGCCCATGAGATCTCTGTTCTTTGTGATGCTGAGGTTGCCCTAATCGTCTTCTCTCACAAAGGGAAACTCTTTGAGTATGCCACCGACTCCTGGTAGGTTTCTCATAATTCTCATAATTTTTCTCTTCTTCTTATGATGATTAATTATTCAATTCTCATAATTCTTTATCTTCTTTTGCATTAACTTCTCTCTTTTCGTTTCTTGAAAAGAGTGGGAGTGAAGTAAAAAAAATTATAAGTAGGGATCAAAGTTATTAAATAGCGTTTCTTTTTATTTTCTGAAAGTATTTCTTGTTCGGAATTCATAGTGTATGGCATTCTACTTATGAGAATTTCAAAGTGTTTAATTAATACATCCTAAAATACACACATACACTTGATGTCTCTGCTTGATTTTTTTTTTACAGAATCTACAGATCGTTGGATGTAAATTAACATTTTAAGGAGCATCTTGTAGCTAGTCATGTTGTTCACGTACCGAAGCTTCATATTTTTTTTTTCTAATTTTCTTCTCACGTTCCTCATGCTTCTATGTATACATATCCTTTTTTCGAAAGGATGTTCATGCTGTTCATACATCGTTTAGTTTATTTTTGAAATTTAATCTGTGGTTCTCTTAGGTCATCCGTAGACTAATCACTAATGAATAGAGCTTTTTAGAATACTGATTTACACAACTGGGAACTCCTTTTAGTTTCCTATATATTTATTATAATTATTTTAACTACAATTACAAAACTTCATAATCTAGATTGGATACAATTTTTGAATTTGTGATTTTATGTTTATATAATATATACCAGCGCTATAATGCCGCTAGAACCAAAATAAACAGGAGACTCAAGTTGGTCCGTACATGGACCTCGTACGATCTTGTTCGTCCTCGGCTATGAGAAACCTACCAGGAGTCGGTGGCGTACGATTTTGTATCTTCCTCTTAATTTATTGATTAAATTGGACCCATCTGGTGTTCTTTAAGGATGTTTTATTCTTGGATTCTTATGCAACTCCAAAGGGGTAAGAAGTAGCTGGTTGCAGCGTGTGGTTGCTGTTATGGACACATCGGTGAAATTGATAGAGTCAAAACAATAGAAAGTATGGTTTAAGCATTACACATTTTCAATCAATATATGACACTTTCTCTGCAGTGAGATGCTAAAAATATTTTTTCGTAAATTTTTATACCGATATCATATCAAGTTTGAACTATCAAATTTTTATACTGCGTGCACATGCAAAATACGTCGGGATAATACTATTTTTTGAAGGTTCTATTTTAGACTTGTTTGTTCCTCAACATTGAAAAGATAATTGGGCCTGGGCAACCACTTTGATTTAGTGAGATTGGGATTTGGG
Source organism: Hypericum perforatum (assembly GCA_012979155.1). Lineage (NCBI taxonomy): Eukaryota > Viridiplantae > Streptophyta > Magnoliopsida > Malpighiales > Hypericaceae > Hypericum > Hypericum perforatum. Next base: position 25,871 of record SOPF01026002.1, read on the forward strand.
GCTTAATAAAACCTAAATATGATTGTAGAGGAGCTAGGTTATATATAATATAAAAGCACCCACAATTTCTTGACTGACTAATTTAAAATAAAACTTAAGATGTATGCGAAGGTAATAAGCGTTTATTGTTGCTATTATGTAGTGATGTTCTCTAACATAATCTCGGCTTATCTCTGAAGATCCCTCCTTCTTTTGCTGTGCCCGAGGAGGAACCAAATGCATGTGAAGTTCCTATGTTTTAGCCTCAAGATAAGCTAGATCAATAATTATTGTTGTGGGGTGAACATTATTTCGCATTCCTCGAGGATTTGGGCTACTGAATTAATGTATGCCTCGTACTAATAATTTTGTTAGTAATTGTGCCACCCTAGCACCTTTTTCCAAGATATTAGGCCAAGAACATTAATTTTAAAGCTCATCTGCCCTTTTAGTTTCACCGATGTGTTCCACCATGGCATTAAGTTATTAGATTGGATACAAATATTTGTTCCAATGGTTATAAAGCCGGACTACAAGAACCAAATTCGAAAATCAGACAACGACATGTTTTGTTTCTAGTTTAAAGACATTTTGTAACTCATTTGTTTGTTGGAACAACATGAATATGAATGAAACAGCATGGAGAGGATTCTTGAACGCTACGAGAGATACTCCTACGCTGAGAGGCAACTTGTTTCATCGAACTTCGACTCTGAGGTAACCATTTTGTAAATATTACTTCATAAGAACCAAACCCTAGAATTCTGCATTTGAACTCCATAGCAGACAAACTTAAGGCACTTGATGCATGCAGACAAACTGGCCCGTTGAGTACAACAGGCTGAAGGCGAAGATCGAGCTTCTACAGAAAAACTACAGGTATCAAATATTGTTTCTCAATATCTGGCTCAAGTTGCGAAAGACTGTTCTCGAGTTATTTATTATATAATGTGGATTTTTGTGGATTGGTAAGGCATTATATGGGAGAAGAGCTTGATTCGATGAGCCTCAAAGAGCTGAACAACCTGGAGCAGCAGCTTGATACTGCCCTTAAGCACATTCGAGCGAGAAAAGTATGTATATTGTGCACCCAAGTTCTATGACTAGTGTTTCTGCGCAACTGTCTTTCTGCCTGCTGTTTTCTTATCTGTTGACTCTGTGTTTGGTCTTTTTTGGCAGAATCAACTTATGTCCGAGTCCATCTCCGAGCTGCAGAAAAAGGTAACCAAGGCTATCTATTTAGGATAGCTCGCAATACTATCTTTTACATTCATAAAAGTTGAACTCTAGAGACCTCTTTAAGTGAATGGACCAAAGTGAATTCATTTTATTAGTTTATACCATTTGGTTGGTACTGACTAATCCAGACTAAGGTGGATAGGACCTTTGAAATGGTAACAAACCTATCACAACAAGTATTTAATATTTTTGTATTTCAAATACTCAAATTTTAGACTTGTTTAAACTAGAATTGTCAATTGCGCCATCATGCATTTGTGTTTATTTTAGTTTTTATGTACTCACATAACTCATAATTACCCATTAAATATTGTCCTCGCATGGCAAGCCAATGGAACTTCATTCTCTATAAATGACACTAAGCTCCGACTCTAGGGCACATATGGGTGCTGCCTCACATAAACCTCCTTCACACACTAAGGACTTCACCTCAACCCAAAAATAAACTGATGGAATTGAAAACGTTTTTTTTATCCTATATGTCTTCCCTACATTACTATTGTTTTTCGCACCATTAACCTTTTTCTTGAACCATGAACCTGATATGGCCGTAATGGGTGATTCCAATAGGAGAAGAACATACAAGAGCAAAACAATGTCCTAGCCAAGCAGGTAATATTTCAACCTGAGTTATAGGGATCGGTTTAAGAAATCCAACATATAAATATTGAATAGTACAATTGCTCTCTCTCTCTCTCTCTCTCTCTCTCTCTCTCTCTCTCTCTCTCTCTCTCTCTCTCTCTCTCTCTCTCTCTAAAATTAGTGATTTATTGATATAAAAAAACGTGCAGATCAAGGAGAAAGAGAAGGAGGTGGCCCAGCAGCAAGCGCTATGGAACCAGCAGAACGCCGGGCCCAGTGTGTATCGCTTCCCGCTACCGCACCCGCCTCCGTCGCTCCATTGTCCCAACCTAGGGTGAGACATTTTTTATTTTGGCTTAACATATCTAAACCAAAACCTAGAGAGAACATTTAAATGGTATATTTTAATTATTTGAAGAAAACAATTATACTATGACTATTAGAATTACAGATCATCGCAGGAATATATCCTATAAAATTCGTATTCCAACAACTAAAAACACGATTGATGCCGTGAAATTCGTATGCCAACAAATTCGTATGCTTATTGGGACTTGTTGATGCAGAGATGGGTACCATCAGCAAGGCGGCCATGATGCGAGGAGGAACGTTCTTGACCTAACACTGGAACAATATCCATGCCACCCCCAGCTCGGATGTTTCACTGCCTAAAATAATTGGTGGAGATGAAGATTGTTTGGTCGCAGCTCTTCTTCTTGGACTCGCTAAATAAAGTAATGGTACCAAGTTTTAGGCTTTTTATGTATTGGAAGCCAGGATTTTTATTTAATTAGGTATCAAATGCTCCGTGGAAATATATGATTCTCCTGTTATTTAAGTTTTGAACTACTTGCATATATATTTTCGAGGCGCAATTAATTAATATATGTATACGATAACAGTGACGCATACTGTTACTTGAAATATATCCAATTATTCTGTGAAATTTTCCAAGTGAATAACTTGGCAGCGGATCTGGTGCACGCCGTGTATTTGGGTCCTGCACCGTGCTGGATTTTATTCAGGCCCTTAGATCAGCAAGCCCATAATAAATAGCAGATCTAAAGGCCTGGATTAGTTGGGGGTATTCTGGTCTTTTGGTCAAGTTAAAAATTAAAACAAAAAAGAGTTCTCGTTTTAGGTGAGAGAAAAAAAATTGTCGAGAGAGAAGAAAAGGTAAAAGAGAAGAAAAAACTGTCAGGAGGTTTTAATGTTTGACGATGACGACGTGGTTTTTACCGTTTTAGGCGATAACTGCTCCCGGGAGGTTTTATCATTTTAGGCGACAATGTGGTTTGAGCCGATAGAGAAGAGAGGCAGAGAAGAAGACGATTTAGAAGGTTTAGTGTCGAAAGAGAAGAGCGATGGAGAACGTGGACATTCGAGAGGTAAGCTTCAGAGGTCGAATTAGGTTAACTCTTCAGCCTCAGTGTATATTTCACAAGTGCTGGGCTTAGGTTTTAGGACTTTGACTGTATTGTGTGTATTTTGATTAGTGTTTATATTTTAGGTCCTTTAAGAAAAAAATTGGAGGTTGAGGACTGTTATCGTCAGCGAACCGAGCGGTCAGATTAGGTACTGTGAGGCTAGGTATAGTTTTGAGGTTTGCGCATTATGATGTCCTTGTTTTTCGTTGGTTTACTATTGGTTTTTTGATGGTTTGATGTCCTTGTTTTTGATGGTTATCTGTTCTGCAATTCGATGGTTTGACATGTTGTGATTCGATGTGTGCCTGGTGTGATTCGATGGTGTTTCTGGTGTATTTTAATGGTTTTCTATTTTGCAATTCAATGGTTTGACATGTTGTGATTCCAGTGTGTGCCTGGTGTGATTCGATGGTGTTTTTGGTGTGTTTCTGTTTCTAAGTCGTTAATCTTTTTTTGTTTTCGAGTGTTTGATGTTCTTGCTTGAATGGTTTGGTGTTTTTGTTTTCGATGATTCGATGGTTTTGCTTATTGTGATTTGATGGTGCGGATGATGTGATTCGATGGTTTTGCTTGTTGTGATTATTCGATGGTTGATGTTCTCTAATTCGATGGTTAATGTTCTGTTATTCGATGGTTGACGTTCTGTTATTTGATGGTTGATGTTCTGTTATTTGATGGTTGATGTTCTGCAATTTGATGGTTGATGTTCTATAATTCGATGGTTTAGTATGTGTAATTTCTATGATATGAATTGAATGGTTTGATGTTCTGTTATTGAATAATTTGAATATAACAGTGTGTTTATTCATTTTTTTATGGTGTAGATGGCGCACACATCTTCAACGAGGTCAAATTTACTAAAGGAAGTAAATTGCCTCCTTTTCAGAGTGAAATGTATTGAAGGGGCTAAGGAACGGGCAAAGCTGGTGAAGGATGCTGGTTATGGCTACCTTTTACAAGTCGTGGAGGAGGATATATGTCCTTCTGAGTTGGAAGATTTTTTTCTTGATTGTTGGGGAGATGATGATCTGATGATGGTGACTCCAGATTTCGTGGAGCACTTATATAGCATCCTTGTTGGAGAAGATGAGATCGAGTTGAAGGGAGGACGAAGCAAGTGCTGTGAGGAATTCTTCTTGAGGTACAACGTGAATATGTCTAAGCGATCTTCCATCAAGCTAAAAAATATAAAAGAGGTGTTGTTCGGTCAGAAGGGAGTAGTGCTGGATAGAGACTGGGCACAATTTTACATCCTTTATGGATTAAGGGTGTTCCTGGTGCCGCAAGTGAATCACATTATCTTTGCTATATTTTATAATTTCATGAACCCGCTCAGCAATGCTTTGAGATACAATTGGTGCAAATACGTTGTTGAAAGGGCAAATGATGGGTTTGTGCATGCTGTAACCAGTGCTGTATCAGTCATCAAGTTGTCCGGGAATATGAACCTGATGGTTCAGTACTAGCAGAGTCTTTGGAATGAGCGAGCTGAGGAGTTTGAAAAAGTGCAGCTAGCTGAGCGAGCTGAGCGAGTGGAGCCATCCCATCGACCTATGAATGACCTCCCTAAATTGGAGGAACTATCAACTGTTGAGGTTATTAGTTATATATGTTTTTCATTTAAACACTTTTATATATATTAGCTATATTTGACTTTAATTCGTATGTTCTTGACAGCTATAACAACAATTAATTGGGATTCAATATAGCTTAAATACGTTGACATATCATAAGGAAGCCATCATGAAGGTTTTTGGTGAAAGGAAGATGATGGGAGAGAGGGTAGAAATGGTTGAGGATGTCAAAGAACACAATTCAGAAGACCGTGGTGCAGGAGAGCCTGCTGATGAGACACAGAAGGTAATAACTGATCTCACTATTGAATAATAGCATGCAAAACCATTGAATCATAGCTGTCCCACCATTGAATAATAAAAAGACATGCCATTGAATCCTAAATAGATCAAATATGTGATCTGACCAAATTTGGATGTGTTTTTTGTGATTATAAATAGGAAGCCCCTGCCAAAAATGACCAAACACAATCAGTCAACCCCATGGATAGTTAGGCTATCCCGGAGAAAGATGCTCATGGACAATCAAATGAGTCCATGCACGATGCAGAAGAACGTGTTTTAGGAGAGCCTGCTGATGACACACATAAGGTAATAACTGAACTCACCATTGAATAACAGCATGCACAACCATCGAATCATAGCTCCCCCATCATTAAATAATATAAAGGCAAACCATTGAATCCAAAATATTCCAAAACATGTGTTCTGACCAAATTTGGTTCTGTTCTTTGTGATTGTAAATAGGAAGCTTCGCACACAGAATCAGTCGACCCCATTAACAATCATTCGATCCCAATACTCGATGACATGAACAAGGTATGATACGATCCGTAAACTAACCATTCAATAGTAACATGCTATACCATTGAATCATTGCTGCCCCACCATTGAATAACATAAAGAAAAATGATTGAATCCTAAATATCTTAAGTCATTAATAGGCTGCCCCTACAGATGTGGAAGCTCCGTACACAAAATTTGTTGAGTCTATCCCCGATGATGCTATCTTCGGCTTCACGGATGTTTTAGGTATTGGGAAAGATGCTAACCGGATGGTAGACTCAGCTCATGGCATCAGGGAAGATACTGTACAGATAGAAAAGTTAGACACGAGCAAGGTATGGTTCTATTACTAAACTTGAAACTTATTCTAGTAATGTATATTAGCACAATGTAGTAAACCATTCAATAACAATAGACTGAACCAGTGAATCACCATTGAATAATAGTAGACTAAACCACTGAATCATGAGTGACCGACTATTGTATAACCAAAGACAAACCGTTGAATGTAAAATAATTAAAACTTGTGTTTCTGACCAATATTTGCTATGTTTTTTGTGGATGTAAATAGGCTACCTCGGTGGAAGATAACTCTATACCGGATGAGGTCTTGCTGGCATTTTCAAGCATTGGGAAAGATAGTATACAAACACCAGAGCCAAAGGTGTGTACGGATGGAAAAACCACTACAAGGGGGCATCGAGATATGGATTTCACCCCTCTATCTTTTTGCTTGGGCATATAGGGAGTTCCTAAATTCGCAATGCAAGTAGAGCATGGTTAGAAACCGATAGATATAGTTGAGCCCACATTGTTTATGTCATCCAGCAATTTTGATGACCCTAAATTTGTTGACGAGTTGTTAAAATATTTAGATGAGATGGAAGGGGGATAAAATCCTGATGTGGGAAAATCAGTAGGTGAGGAGGTTGTAGTGCCACTAGTCCCTCCCAAATTGGCAGAAGAATAACTAATCCATTCGAAGGCGGTTGCAGCTGAACCACAACTTGTCCTGGGTAAGCATTCCCACCATCCGAATCCAAGGCTTGGTCATCCATATACTGGAGATTGGAAAAGGTACCATAAGAAAAAGCATAAAGGAATTGCAGTAGCAGCTGATGAGTCAGTAGCTGTGTTGTTGATGATTGAAGTTGAAGAAATGAAAACAAAGCAAGTTGGAGCAGAGAAGTCCAACCGGTACAAAACAAAACTCTAAGCCCAAATCAGTCTTCCAACAACACTTGGAGAAGCTAAGATAGCTTACTGGAAGATAATGGATTCCTAACCAATTAAAAGTCTAATATGGGAGTATGCTACTTAGAGGCCTTCTGATGCGCAAGCGTAAGTTTCAGTTTATCTTGTATTCGATGGTGTGTTGTTCGTTTGTTTCAATGGTCTATTTTTTTGTATTTGATGGTGTGTTATTCTTATTTCGATGGTCTGCTATTTTTGTATTCGATGGTATGTTGTTCTTGTTTTGGTGGTATTCTGTTCTTTGTTTTGATTGTTTGCCATTATATAATCTGTCAAAATACATTATATAATCTGCGGTGTTCTTTGTCCAGGGGAGAGATTTTTGGTTGGGAGAAGGATATGCTTATTGTGCGGAATGATGTGGCATCCCTTGGACCACGAAAATGGCTGTCAGTGAATGCTCTGGATTGGTTTTTTAGATATCTCCTGGAAGAGCTTGGTTTGAAGGGTTTGCGTGTGATTTTTCTGCTATCGTTTGCTGTGAATATCTCTTATTATTCAATGGTTTGTGTTCTGTTTGTGATGGTTTGTTATTATTGTTTTTGATTGATATTTTTATTTTTTAATGGTTTGCTATAATTGTGTTAGATGGTGTGCTGTTCCTGTTTTTCGATGGTGTGCTGTTCCATTTTCGATAGTTTGTTGTTTGTGTTTCAATGGTTTGATGTCCTTGTTTTGATTGTGTGCTATTTTGTATTCGATGGTGTGTTCTATTTTTGTTTGCTTTTTGATGGTCTGCTGTTTGTATTCAATGGTGTGTTGTTCTTGTTTCGATGGTTTGTAAGTTGTGATTGAATGGTTTACTAAGTGCATTCAATGGTTTGATTTAATGGTAAGATAAGTGGTTAAATCCTCCCATCTAAGAATTGATGATATGTCTGTTGGCCAGAAATGCACGATTTGTGAAGAAATTGGCAAATTTCTTAATGAAGTGCCTTTCATTAAATCGAAACAGGCTTTGCAATAATAGGATATGTAAGTTTTTCTATAGAAATCGGTTTACATAATACATGAAACAATTTAATCATAAGCTTAGAAACCATTGAATTACTAACTTTTTGTTGTTTCAATGGTTGTGCAGTAGTTCTTCCATTGGTTGTCTAACGATCACTACCGTGTGTTTGTAGTGGATTATCTTGAGAAAATTTGTTCTTTGTTGGATAGCCAACCCTTGAAGGAGGAGGAGATTGTGCTAGTCAACGATGGATTAAAGTTGGCTGAATATCTTTGCTACTACCTTAACCACATTGCGAAGGTAGAGGTCGACCTGAGAAGCTACATATTCAATGTATTGCACAACGTGCCAAAGCAGAGCAATAATATTAACTGTGGAGTTTCTTTGGCATTGTTTTGTGAATGCTACCAGAGAGGATGGCAAAAGGGTTTCATAGAGCCAACATATTTCATCAATTGGAAGTTGGAACCAACTGTAACAGAGGCAAGGATAAGTATGTTTGATATAATGGTGCTGCTTGAAGACAACAAGTGCCTACCTATGCTGCTGCAAAGCGCTTTGAAATAGAGGAAGCCGACTGATGCGGTCCAACTAGGATCAATTATACGTGCAAGAATTACACGATCGCACAAGTAATATCGTGATAAGTAGGATCGTCTCCACAGGGAATAGCAAATGAGAATTGTTCGTTAAGTACCAGTTGTGCGTTCCTAGATCTTAAGCTAAGCAAACGGATCGTTGGGTTGATGATCTAACACTATTACTACCAATAATATCGCAAAATCTTAAGGTTGTCAATCTCAATCTTTTAACGATACTTCTAGACTACAAACTCAATATCGCTACGAATCTAAGTTTGTCAGGCCTGGATTCAATAACAATACTAAGTTGAGATACACATATGAAAGCTATGATCTAAACCAAGTTGTCATCCTTGATCATTGATTAAGCATTCATGGAATTGAAACTAAATAAGAACTTCAACAATAGAAATAATCTTAAAAACAAAGGAAATAGAAGTACCTTGATGATATCAAATTCAAATGTTAATTTCAATATTCTCAAGAACACTATCCAAAAACATAAAATAAAGTCTAAACACTCAAATCTACAACTTGGAGGATTTATTGACTAAGCTCTCTTGATCTTCTTCTGCCCCTGCCCCTCTTGTCCTACCCCTCAATGGCAGCCTCCTGCCCCTCTTGTCCTCTCCCGTGAGTGCTTGCCACCCAAGCAAAGACCAAGCCAAGTGGGAAGTTTGGTGAGGTATTTCTTTAAGTTCACTGTCGGGGGCCAGCGTACGCTGGGAAGCCAGCGTACGCTGGGGTCAGCTACTGCCCCTTTTTGCTCTTCCTCGCTTCTCTTCCTCAAGCTAGCCCAGCGAACGCTGGGTGGCCAGCGTTCGCTGGCCTTGCATTCTGCCTCCCTTAGTTCTCATGCCTGCAAGCTTCTACTCGTTGCTCAATTCCATGCACAAGTCCATCGATCTTTGCTCCAACTCCTCGAATGCTCCGAAACACCTACAAAACACACAAAAGCAACAGACAATCTTCTCCTTGACAATACAAACCAAATGAAACAAAATGTAGACAAGACTCGACTAAATATTTCCTAAAACATGACGAAAACTTGATAAACTAGGACTAAATGGATGCATGTTTTCTCATGCATCACACCCCCACACTTACTTCTTTGCTTGTCCTCAAGCAAAGTGCATCAGAAAACCAATAAGTGGTGCCATCAGAGTTCAAACATTCATCACAAGATCATCCCCACAATCACACACATCACACCCTTGAGCAATATGAATGCAAAATCCATAAGCAATTACACCCTCAATCATTTAACCAAGTTTTCACGCCTAGTGTTCCGGACTAGAGAGCTAACCACTCGTAGGATGGGATTGATTTAACTCACAAGTGTATAGTGGTCAACTATCCTACTCTCGTGTGCACGTTGAAGGTCAAAAAATGTTAAACTTCATACCAAAACACACTCGAAACAAAGTAGATCATGCCATATAAGGGACTTTTATTGGGTTGCAATGGGGTTAACGGTAAAGGTGGGAGGATAAAAGTATAGTGGTGATGACTAAACCACCTAATCCGAGGGTTACATAGAAAGCTAACTCTCGACTATACTACACATCCTTCCTTATTATGCGGCGCCAAAAACTTGATGCGGTCCAACTAGGATCAATTATATGTGCAAGAATTACACGATCGCACAAGTAATATCGTGATAAGTAGGATCGTCTCCACAGGGAATAGCAAATGAGAATTGTTCGTTAAGTACCAGTTGTGCGTTCCTAGATCTTAAGCTAAGCAAACGGATCGTTGGGTTGATGATCTAACACTATTACTACCAATAATATCGCAAAATCTTAAGGTTGTCAATCTCAATCTTTTAACGATACTTCTAGACTACAAACTCAATATCGCTACGAATCTAAGTTTGTCAGGCCTGGATTCAATAACAATACTAAGTTGAGATACACGTATGAAAGCTATGATCTAAACCAAGTTGTCATCCTTGATCATTGATTAAGCATTCATGGAATTGAAACTAAATAAGAACTTCAACAATAGAAATAATCTTAAAAACAAAGGAAATAGAAGTACCTTGATGATATCAAATTCAAATGTTAATTTCAATATTCTCAAGAACACTATCCAAAAACATAAAATAAAGTCTAAACACTCAAATCTACAACTTGGAGGATTTCTTGACTAAGCTCTCTTGATCTTCTTCTTTTTTTCCCAAGCTCCTCTCTTTTTTCCCCTCCAAGTTGTATTCCAATGGCAGCCTCCTGCCCCTCTTGTCCTCTCCCGTGAGTGCTTGCCACCCAAGCAAAGACCAAGCCAAGTGGGAAGTTTGGTGAGATATTTCTTTAAGTTCACTGTCGGGGGCCAGCGTACGCTGGGAAGCCAGCGTACGCTGGGGTCAGCTACTGCCCCTTTTTGCTCTTCCTTGCTTCTCTTCCTCAAGCTAGCCCAGCGAATGCTGGGTGGCCAGCGTTCGCTGGCCTTGCATTCTGCCTCCCTTAGTTCTCATGCATGCAAGCTTCTACTCGTTGCTCAATTCCATGCACAAGTCCATCGATCTTTGCTCCAACTCCTCAAATGCTCCGAAACACCTACAAAACACACAAAAGCAACAGACAATCTTCTCCTTGACAATACAAACCAAATGAAACAAAATGTAGACAAGACTCGACTAAACATTTCCTAAAACATGACGAAAACTTGATAAACTAGGACTAAATGGATGCATGTTTTCTCATGCATCACCGACGGACATTGAGAACCAAAGCAATGATTCGTGTTAGATATATCAAGCTTCTTATGACAATCTCGATTGGTGTTCACAAAACAATGTTCTGATACTATTTCTTTTTATCAAACAATGTTCTGATACTGTTGATACTTTGGATTCGTGTTGGATGGTCTACTATTTTTTATTCAATCGGATGTTGTCCTTGTTCGATGGTTTCTGCTCTATTTTTTAATGGTGTGTTGTTTTGCTTTTCGATGGTCTACTGTTTTGTATTCGATGGTGTGTTGTTCTTGTTTCGATGGTTTTCTGTTCCTTTTTTTTATTGTTTGTCATTATCGTTTTGTTGTTTTTCTGTTCAGTTTTTGATGGGTTCGTGTTCTTTTTTTAGTGGTTTTCCTTTCTTTGTTTCGATGGTTGTGTTGTTTGTGTGATTCAATAGTGTACGTAACACTTTTTTGATGGTGTGTCGTTCGTATTTTCTATGGTTGCTCTTTTTGCTTTTCGATGGCTTGCTGTTTGTGTTTCGATTGTTTGCTGTTGCTTTTCGATGGGTTGATGTATTCTAATTGGGAGTTAACAATTTTGATTAAAGGTTGGAGGTTAATGTATTCTAATTGCAGATTTAATGGTGCTGCTTAAAAGTATTATATAAAATTATTGCCATAAATTCGTTGTAATAACCAAACAATCATTGTACTAAATATATTATACCATTGAATCAAAAATACCATAACATTGAATCATGAACACCATACTATTGAACCAGACAAAATGAAACTACTGAAATAGAAATAACAAACAAACACGCCCTTACCCTCCCCAACAAAATTGCCCCTTATGGTGAGCTCCAAGTTAGGGTTTTGTACTGGAAGAAGGGGATGCGAAAATTGGAACCTAATTTGCAGCCCATTAGTTCAAACAATTACACTAAATAATTTTTAAACATTTTCAGATTGAATCCAACATACCATACCATTGAATCAGTCACAATATACCATTGAAGGACACAAATTATACCATCGAAACATACATAATATACCATCGAATAAGAATAGTATAAACCAAAAAATGATATGACGGCCCAGACTAGCTGAGGGGTATTGGGGGCATTCTGGTCATTATGACTATAACCAAAAAAAGTTAAAGATGTGCGTGCAGTTAACCCGAGGAGAAGCAGTTCAAAAAAATATAAAAGAGGAATAGAGAGAGAGAGACAGAGAGATAGAGAGAGAACGTGGAGAATGGGAAAAAGACAACCGACGAGAACGTGAGAATGGAGAAGACGAACGACGAGAATGGAGCATATTCTAAATGTAAGTTTCATAGGTCCAACCTAGGGTTTATCTGCCTAAGTTAGGGGTTAGGAGTTTGGGCGAAACAAAGAAAGATGGAGAGCTAGGTTGAGTAGAAGATTGGAGGTTCACGATCGGGGGGACCAAGGTTGAGTAAAAGATGGTGACCTAGGGTGATTGCATTGTATGGAGAAGACTGGGCCCTAGGGCGATTGCATTGTGTGACTCGATGGTTTGATGTACTGTAATTCATATTTCGATGGTTTTCACGTCTTGATTCGATAGTTTTGTTTTCGAGTGTCTGTTTGATTCGATGGATTCTGTGTTGTAATTTGATGGTTTATTATGTGTAATTGAGTGGTGTGCTATGTATAATTCAATAGTTTGATGTCCTGTTATTGAATAATTTAAATATAATAGCTTGTTCTTTCATGTTTTTAGAGTTTAGATGTCCTGTTATGATTTCACATGTTCAAGTAGGCCAAATTTGGTACGTGAAATAAATGACATCCTCTTTGGAACAAAGGGCATTGAAGGGGGCATGGAACTTATGAAGTTGGTGAAGGATGCTAGTTTTGGATGCCTTTTCAATGAAGAAGATGATGACTTGTATCCTAGTTATTCGGAGGAGTTTTTGCTGGATTGTCGGGGAGATGATAGGGTGATGACGGTGACTCCAAACTTTATGAAGCAATTATATGAACTCCCTACCGAAAGACGTGAGATCAATTTAAAAATGGATACCTTCAACCAGAGAGAAAAGAGCGAGTGTTGCGAGAAATTGCTCGCGAGGTACAATATGAAGGTGTCAGAGTGGTCTTACATCAACTTGAAAGATGTGAAAGAGGTGTTGCTCGGTCGGAGGGGACCAATGTGGACATAGATTGGGTACAATTCTACATCCTTTATGGATTAGGTGTGTTCCTAGCCCAGAAGCAACCGATGTGGTTTTTGCTAGGCTCTATAGCTTCATCAACCTGCTCAGCGATGCTACCATATACAACTGGTGCAAGTATGTGGCTGAAAGGGCAAATGATGGGTTTTTTACTACCGTAACCAACTCTGCACCAATTATTAAGTGCAGCGAGAACATGAACTTGATGGTTGAGTATCGCTTGAAAGAAAAGAACAAAGAAGCTGTGGAATTTTAGCTAGTCTATGAAGGTGAGTTAGTCTAGCGAGTCCCGCAATCTGAGCGAGGCAAGCAATCACATAGAGCTAGGAATGACATCCCGAAATGGGAAGATTTGACAAAATGTAAAGATTTGTCAAATAATAAGGTTATTAGTTACATATGTTTTTATTTAAACAGTTTTGTATATTTATTAGCTATACTTGACCTTAATTCATATGTTCTTGACAGCTACTATGACGATTAGGTGGGATACAATATGGTATTGATTTGCTAAGATCCAACAAGTTGGGCATCAACAAGGTCCTTGATGATGAGGAGAGCTTGGGGGAGTGTGTCGGCAAAATAACCTAGTAGTTTCTAATGATCGGCATGAGCACAAGAGTAACATATTTGCCCTGTGGATCTGCACAACTTGCTCATCCAACCTGACCGAAGTGTCTTTATTTGCATATTTATAGACATTATAGTGCCAGATGTGATCTGCAGAAGTAAACCATCGAAAACCAAACATCAAACCATCAGAAAACCTAATAGCAAACCATCGGAAAACCTAACAGCAAACCATTGAAAAATCTAACAGCAAATCATCGAAAAACCTAATAGCAAACCATTGAAAAACGAATATTACACCATTGGAAATGAAATATTAAACCATCAAAAAATATAACACAAACCATTGAAAACAAAGAAACACAAACTGACATGTGGGATTATTGTTATCCATTTGTAGATCCATTATGTATTCAATTGCAACATCGTACTCCGTCTGAAATTGGCCATACACGTAATGTGTGTAGATTTTAGCTGAATTAAGCAATGGGTTCAACCAATTTTTGTTGTTGCGCAATTTATCCTTCGACTGAAAATCTGCCTTCTTTGCTTTGTGCCTCTGACCATCCAACAGATTGTTAAAATGCGTGAAAAATTGCAAAAAGTTGTAATCGGGTTGTAGATATCGCTTTATAAGGAATTTGAAGGATTCCGCGACTTGTGTTGTGACCATTTCAGCTATAAATTGCTATTTAACCCATATCGAAGACCATTTAGTCCTTAACTTGTAGATTCTATTAAGCCATTTGTGTTCATTATTGTCAAAATAATCTTGTAACATCAGATTCCATGCTTGGCTAAATTCTTCATCATTGTCTACTTCTTTTATCAAATAATGGAACTAATCAGCCACCTTAGGTGTGTATAAACGGCTCATATTCTTCTTGGCATTTTCTAATATATGCGAGGTGCAGAGACAATGATACATGCTCTTAAACTCTTCATTGATAGCATTAGATATTGTTTGATCTTGGTCGGTGAAGATAGTTTTTGGTACTTTGCCATTCATGCACCTTAAGAAGGTCTTGAACAACCATCAAAATGAATCTGTTATCTCATCAAATAGGAGAGCTGCACCAAATATTCAACTCATACGATAGTTATCATATCCAATGAATAGCCCTGCAAACCATCGAATTAGGATAGTATAAATCATTGAATCACAACATCGAAACTATCGAATCACGACATGCAGATCATCAAATCACAACATGCAAACTATCAAATCAGAACATGAAGACTATCGAAATAGAACATGCAGACCATCGAATCATAACACGCAAACTATCAAATCACAATATGCAGACCATCGAATCAGAATATATAGGCCATCGGAAACAACAACAACATACCATGTAAATAGTCAAATCAGAACATGCATCGAATCAGAATATGCAGACCATCAAATCATAACATGAAAACAATTGAATCATAACATGCAGACCATCGAATCACAATATGCAGATCATCGAATCACATTACACAGACCATCAGAAACAATAATAGCATACCATTGAAAAAAACAACGGCATACTATGGAAAATAATAACAGCAAACTATTCATACAACAGATGCAATTATTTAAATTAGAACAGAGTTTGAAATCAGTAAGAGGTTCATACCTAATGGACAATAATTTCTATTTGTTCGAAATGTTGTGTCAAAACAAATGGCATCTCGAAAACAGTTATAGTCACTCCTCATCCTTCTATTAGCCCAAAAAATATTTGCTATCCGTTCTTCATTGTCTACTTCTGCCTCATGAAAAAAAGGGTTCATCGCACACCCTCATTCTAAAGTATTCAAGCAATACAATAGCTTCACCATGCTTCATCAATCTCTGTCTCTGTTTCCCAAGATGATTCTTTAAATTAGAGTGGAGAAAACCCAGATATTCTCCACCACCGGCATTCAATGACATTAGTTCAT
Source organism: Hypericum perforatum (assembly GCA_012979155.1). Lineage (NCBI taxonomy): Eukaryota > Viridiplantae > Streptophyta > Magnoliopsida > Malpighiales > Hypericaceae > Hypericum > Hypericum perforatum. The sequence continues at coordinate 41,629 of SOPF01026002.1, forward strand.
ACAATGATCTAAGTGATATATTGGCATCACTGTTCATCTAGGCCATATGTTGGTGGAGAGAGTTGATTGATCGGTTGGATCTATGTATATGGAGCAATCAGCTGAGTGTAACACGTGATCATTATGCTCCACAACCCATTTATCTATAAGAAATGCTCTTTGCTCAAGGGAGTACTTGAAATAGATCATTGCCATGTAACCAACTCGAGTGTGTGTAAGGGCGAGCATTTTCTTCCTTCACTTTCTTACTTGGCCGCCGAAATCCCTCCTTGTTGCACACAAGTTTGACGTAGAATATCATTTCCTTACCATTTATCATCCTCATTTTTTTATACCTACAACGCACATCAAAACCTTTTTGGTGCACATAAGATTCGTAGAACTCTTGTAGTTCTTTAGGTGTTTGAAACTGCATTTGTCTCTATATTTCTTCTCTCTCAAGGTGCTCCCAATTCTGAACTGCATTATTGCAAAATAGAATTGTGTCAACCATTGAATCACACACACGCCAACTATCGAAACATAAAATAGCGAACCATCCAAAAAGAGAACAACAAACTAGCGAAACAGAGAAAAGCAAACCATAGAAAATAGAATCGCAGACCATCAAAACAAGCACGGAAAAAAATCGAAACAAGAAGAGCAAACCATCAAAACAAGGATACAGACTATTGAATAACAACATACAGACCATCGAATAATAGGACATATAGACCTTTGAATAACAACATACGAACAATTGAATCAAGGTATATAGACTATCGAATAATGACATGTAAACCATCGAATAATAGGACATACAGACCTTTAAACAATAACATACGAACAATTGAATCAAGGCATACAGACCATTGAACAACAGTATGCAGACCATCAAATAATGACATGGAGACCATCGAACAACAGCATACAGACCACCAAATAATGATATGCACACCATAAAATAACTACATATAGATCATCAAATAATGTCATACAGACTATCGAATAATGGCATGCAGACTTTTGAATAATAACATACGAACAATTGAATCATGGCATAGAGATCATCAAATAATGTCACACAGACCATCGAATATTATCACATAGACTATCGAATAACAACAAAGGAACAGTAGTTCAACAAACCTTCTATGGATGAAGAACATTGTTTATGGTTATTTCGTGAAGAAATAGCTTCATCGAACTAATTTTCGACTTCTTTAACCGTCGTCTCCGCGGTGCTCTCTATCACTATTGCGTTTGCCAATTCTGTAACCATCATGCGCAACGTGCTCTCTATGTCCATCGTCGCCGTATCCATCATTATTGTATCCATCGTCGTTGTATCCATCATTGCCGTATCATCCGTTACCAATGTGCAAACGTGCTCTCTATTGTTTCCGTATCCATCATTGGCATGTCAAACGTTGTTGTCTCTATTGTCGACAACCTTCTCTCTGTCTCCATCGTTGTCATCTCTGTCATTGGAAACCTTCTCGTTGTCTCCATTGTTGGAAAACTTCTTGCCGTGTCCGTTGTTGCCATCTTCGCCATCGCCGTCTAATGGGATGCCATCGGGGGGACTGGGAGCTGGGAGAATGGGAGCTAGGAGATTGGAGTAGGTTTTGTTTTTGGAGCTGGGAGATTGGAGATTTTGAATTTGGGATTTTTTTGAATGGGCCTTATCCGGCCCATTACATCAAGCTTAGCCCAGTTTTTTTTCAATGGTCATAAAGACCATTGTGCCCCCGCGTGTATGGTATCCAGCACCGTACTATACATGGTGCTCCTGCACCAAATCGGAACTCGAATAACTTACCCTTAACTTTGTTAGTCATCCTCACTAAAAAATACGATGACAATGCTCGTAAAAGCAAATTTCTCTATATTTGAAAATTTATTAAAAATATAAATAAATAAATCTAATCAAAATTTAGTTAGAATATGGTTAAAAGTAGGGTATATTACTCTCAAGTCCCTAACTTTTGGTCATTTTTGTAATAGGATCCGTGGATAATTTGAATTAGATGTAAGGTACTTAATTTTTGAATTAATATTGATCTCGGGTCTCTAAGATAATTGAGGATGATGTGAGTAATTTTTTTATCACTAAAATGACTAAAATATCCCTAATTTTTTATAAAAAAACAAGGGTTAATTACCCTCAGGTCCCTGTACTATTGATGATTTTATAATAGGGTCCTTGTATTATTACGATATGTTATAAGGTCCCTGTGTTATAACAAAATATTGGTTTTGGGGCCCAAAACTAACTGAGGCTGATGTCAGCAATTTTTTTTATTTTTTTATATTGAATTGACCAAAATACCCCTGAAAATTAAAAAATAAAAACCCTCTCCCTCTCTGAGGCCAATTCTTCTTCCCTCCGACTCCGACAATAACAACCGCTTCACTCTGACGGACTGCTTCACTCCGGTAGCATTTCCCGACGAGGAGAAGGTCGCCGTGGCTACTCACCAGCGTTAAACCCTAGCTTCCACCACTACAACCCATTCGTCTTGCCGAGCAGCGACCTCGTCGCACATAACACCAGACCCAATCGAATCACCAGACTCATGCAACGGAGTATTTGTATCCTACACATACACTAGGGGGCCAAGATTAACCCCACCAACCCTACCAACCAGCTGTACCGGTTCACATTGACCCTCCGGGTTTCAAACCACGGTCGAGCCGGGTTGAAGTCATGGCAGGTCTTCGTTGGGTTCAACCACAACGAGTACTTGGTCTCTGCCTCCAACGCTGTCCTCGCTGACGGGATCGGCCTCCTTGTCCTTGTAGGCAATGGGACACTGTTCGCCGAGTATCTGGCCACCGATCTGAAGACTGCCATTGAGACTGCCGACGACAAGACGCAGACCTCCGTTGAGGTTAAATTGGTAGGGACCCAGTTCGGGGTCCCGCTGACTAAGGCACCCTGGCCTAGCAATATCTCCCTCGCTAATGATGGGTTCCTCTGTCCAACGCCTACTACCGAAGGTAGTTGGCAATTCCCACTTTTCAAGTTCTAAGTTTAGTATCTTGAGTTGCCGATTCTGTTGCTTTTGTGTTTTAGGCTTTATGAGTGTTTAAAATGCCTCCAGATCTCAATAGGTCTGTGCTTATGCCGCCCCAGAACTAGAAGATCAATGGCATCGAGCTCCGGCGACTTTGAGGGAGGGGATGTAATTAATTAAGAGTGTTTGGTTGATTATTTTAACGTGGTGTGTTTGTAAGAAGAAGATGCTTTTTAATTTTTTTATCAAAGGGTAATTTAGTCATTTTAGTGATAAAAAAATTGCTGACATCAGCCTCAGTTAGTTTAGGGACCCGAGACCAATATTTCATTATAACATAGGGATCTTATAACATATCGTAATAATACAGAGATCCTATTACAAAATCGTCCATAGTACAAGGACCTGAGGGTAATTAACCCAAAAAACAAGGATAAGAACTTTAAAAAAGAAAAACAAAATCAAACTGTCCTCCTCAAATTCCCATCGTTCAAGCACTTAAACATGGTTTTTATACTACCTTAACCAATTGGAAAAAAAATCGAGAGCTTGTTCTTACCCGGATGAACCTTCAACAAGAGCTTCTTGTACGCCTTTTGAACCTCCTCGACGAAATAGTTACGCTCCACCTTGGTGTTCCTCTTGTCGCCCCTAACCAACTCCGCCTGCTCCTCGCTATAGTTCCTCCCATTTGAAATCCTAACCCTATCGCTATCCCCTTGCCCAATCGAATTGCTATCGTTTGGGTTATCGACGGAGGTAGGGCCTGCCGCAGGGTCGCCGAGATTGTCGCGGTTAAGGCAGCGATTCTGAGGAACTTTAAGGTGCAATCTTTGTTCCAAATGAGATCATCTCCTCGGCAATCTTCAGACACCTCAACGCCTCGTCCTTGTTGCCTCAAAAATCGGTGTTCTATTGACACACGGTGATCCTAGTATAGCGAAAATAGATCTGGTGGTTGATTAGGGTTTTCAATTAGGTTGGAATTCGGGTTTTTGATTAGGTTTTTGATTAGGATTTACAATCGAGGAGTTGGGAATTCGAGATTAATTTTTGCCTAATGTTATATATATTTTTTAATTTTCTGGATATAATGTTCTTGGTGTTGGTTGAAGATGAAGAAATAGGAGAAGACGATGATTCGTGAGAGAAGATGATTTTTTTTATTGTCTAAGGGTATTTTGGACAATTTAATGACAAAAGAACAAAAAAAGTTGCTGACATCATCCTCAGTCATATTAGGGACCCGAGACTAATATTAATTCAAAAAATAAGGACCTTACATCTAATTCAAATTATCCAAGGACCCTATACAAAAATGACCATAAATCAGGAACCTGAGGGTAATTTACCCTTAAAAGTATCATAAACTAGTAAGAATGTGATAAAATTCAAAAAAATTCATATCATAACCTGGATCTCATACTAAAAAAAGGAATTGCACCCGAGAGACCCAAGAGCCAATCTTTGCATTTAGCTCATACCTAGTATAACTTCAGTAAATACCAAAAGGTTATTATTTTTTTATTGATAAAAAAATACCAAAAGGTTATACAAAAGTAATAAGGTTGCATAAAAATTGAAGTCAATTATCATTTAATTAATCATCTTATAAATTTTTTTCCAAACATAATATATATTTTTAAATTATCTAATACTTAAAAATTTATTGTTAATTTAATTCAGATTTGACTTTTGAGTTACCAAGTTCAAATTTACTCCAGGTTTAGGGATAGCAGAAATGCCCATACCCTACGGGTCAGATCCTACCCTTATCCTCTGGGTCGAGGGTATGAATTTTATGAATTTTTACCCTAATCTTACCCTTTTACTCTAATTTAGACTCTACTCTAACTAGACCCTAACTAAACTCTAATTTGACTTATTATTATTATTATTTTTTATTTAAAAAATATAATATATTTCTTAAATTTTTTGAAATATACTCTACAAAATTGACTTTTTAATTATTTTTAGTGATATATTAGATATTTCTTAATAAATTTTAATATATTCATTATGATTTAGTTAAATGTTATATATATAATTAAAATTTTGTATTAAAAAATATATTGTATTCAATTCAAGGGTCAGACTCTATAGACCCTACGGACCATGAAAGTAAGGGGTATGCATCTAGTAATGAAAAAATTTAAAGATCTAGGGTAGAGTATGAGTTCGACTTTTTAAACTATAGTATGGGTAGGATTGTACCAATACCCCACCCGACCCTACCCATCGTCATCCCTATCCAAATTTCATATCCTCGTTAAAGCGGGTGAGATCGGTCTGATTTTATCGTATGGGCCCATTGACGTCCTTAAACAATGGGCCTTATATTAAATACAATAGGTTTTCTAACTATTTTAAATACACTTTTTTTGGCGGAAATACAAATTATTTATATATCCAATAAAAATAAACATTTTATTAAACATAGACGTATCTGATAGTGTTGTTAATAAATAGATATTGTTTAATTCAAACGGAAAAAATTATCATTGCTATTTGAGTGTATAAAGTTTTAAGGGAAAATTAGGCTAAAGCCCCTGTACTTTGGGAATTCAACCGTTTTAGCCCCTACTGTTTCAAAACTATTCTTTCAGTCCCTACTATGCAAAATAACATAGTAGTTTAGTCCCTAAAAATCATTATAAATTTTTTTTATGACCATTATACCCTTCTTTAAAAATTTAACCAAACCCAAATCCAAAATCAAATTAACCAAACCCAAACCCAAAATCAAATTAATCCAAACCCGAACTCAAAATCAAATTAACCCAAAATCAAATTTACCCTTCTTTTATCGGCCTCCGATGCCTCTCCCTCAGCTTCGTTCTCTCCTTCTCCTCCACCGGTCGACACCTCCGCCCCCCTCCCCCTCCAGGGGTGCTCACCTGTTCTTGCATAACACGCGCTGCCACCCGTCGTCGATCTCCTTCTTCGCCGTCTTTCTCTTTCACATCCACGTCATCCTCCTCGTCTTCCTCACTCGTCCCCATCAATTTTTTCATATCCGTCGCCATCAAACTAATGAGATTCTTAATTAAACAACGAGATTTGGGGGAGAGATCAATCAATGTGACTTCAGATCTAGGAAACGGGATCCATTACCTACGCATCCGTGTTCGGGGTGGAAACCTAGGGTCAGTCGCGGTGGCCAGAGGAGATCTCCGGCGGCGCTCTTCGGTGCATCTAGGGGAAGGATTCGCCCGTGCAAGGATTGAGGTTTTGCACACGTGTTGGGATTGATCGAGCGTGTGGGATTAGTTTATTTTGGCACGTTGAGCGTGAATTGCTTCCGGTAGGATCACGTGGTTCACGTGAGGGGTTGGGCCCTTGCTCTTTCAAGGAGAAGGAGAGAACGAAGCTGGACTCGCCAGTGAATCCGTGGACGACGGCGACGCAGACGCTGTGCTTGGCGTAGGATTTGTCCGGGAACGTCAGGTTCGGCGATGGTGACATCGGGTTCGAGAACGCGGCGACGGTGATGTCACTGCAGTGGTCTTGTCGGGGACGAAGATGGGTTTGGTTTTTTTTTTTCTAGAATCAAAATTTAAATATCGGATGTAGTAGCGGATGTTGTTACCTCGTACACTTAGATGATCAAGCGTAACCAGGTTCTTCCCCTTAAGAGTCATCTCATTGTTCAACTTCATCAAAAACCTTACGAGCTTCATCCTTGAAGCAGCTTCGAGGGGACGACGGCAGAGAGAGAGAGAGAGAGAGAGAGAGAGAGAGAGAGAGAGAGAGAAAGGGGACAGAGTGACTTTAGCCACGAAGATGGTTTTGGTTAGTTTTAATTAATTTAGTTTGTTTTATATAAGTTTGGTTAGGTTTTTTTTATATAGATAAATCTTCAACAAAGCGATTCAATAAAACAAATCATCCTGAAGCAACATAACAGAAGTTCGACAAATCAGCGGTTTGGTTAGGTTTGGTTCATTTGATTTTGGGTTTGAGTTTGGTTAAATTAAAAAAAAGGGTATAATGGTCATTAAAAAATTTATGTTAATTTTTAGGGACTAAATGTCAATATTATTTTGCATAGTAGGGACTGAAAGAATAGTTTTGAAACAGTAGGAGTTAAAACGGTTGAATCCTCAAAGTACAGGGGTCTTAGCCTAATTTTCCCAAGTTTTAATGTACCAGTTCTTCTTCTCTTTTACTTCTCAAATTTTAATTAACATTACGAGAACTTGCTGGAGCACCCGCATATAATAAATCGCCAAAATTGAATTAGTTGCTTGATGTCCTGCTACATGATGATGCCCGTCATCATATATGTCATTATCAGACAACATGGCGAGAATGATTACTCGAGAATTTTGCCATGAATGGAACATGGCGTTGAGGGGATTGACATTTTGCGAGAGTGGAGAGCACATAACACTAGTATTTATTCATTTTTCCAAAATCTCATGATATTTAAACATTTATTGGAGAAACAAATGTACATTTTGGTTGGATTAGTCTTTTACAGAAACTTGCCAAATTTTGCTGTAAATTTTTTATAATATTGTCCTAAACCATAGACATTAAACATCTGATAATACTAGAATGACTATTTACTAGTTGATATATATACACACACACTATTTATAATAATTTATCTTGTTGTTCATGTAATATTCCATCTTTTCAATTGATTGCTACAGAGAGGCCACAAACAACTGGTCTAAACTCTGCACAAATGGGCCATACACCTTCATGACAGGCACGTTTTCTACAGTCCCCACAAGTTGTACAAAAAAGCAATAAAGGAAACAAAAGAAACCCATAATCATTAAATTCTCCCAAGACTCAGATATAAAGAGATGGGAAACTGAAAAGCAACGGATCCATCAGACCACGATCCCCTCACCAACAACAGCTATTAGAAATTAACTAAATTTGGTTCTTGCACATAACTAATACCCAGTTGGCCACATAATTAATACGCAGTTGGGAAAGATCATAAGATGGGCAAGGCAGGTCCAAAGTTGCCAGGCTTCTGTCTGAACAGGATCAGGTCACACGTTAAGGTACGTTCACCGACAATACAGAACTCCAAACCTGAAGACAGTGGCACTCCCGGAGAAAGAGATCATCAAGAAACAAAGTCCAAGGAGGAGACAAAACCAACTTGCGTAGTTGGTAGGAAAATAATGATAGTAGTTGATTCAAGTATCGAAGCTAAATCTGCTCTCCAATGGGCGCTGTCCCACACGGTCCAACCCCAGGATCTCGTCGTTCTCCTTCATGTAATCACCAAAACATCTAAACTAGGTTTGTATCCCATATTTATTGTTTTCAAGTTCGGAGTTTGATATAGAAATTCTAAAGCGTGGTGTCTTTTGATCACTAAGAAAGTATGTGTAATTGAGGTGTTTTTGGGCTTCATCAGATTTGTCGGTGTCCATGAACGGGGACTCCATCAAGGCGAGAGCTCCCAGGGCCTACGAACTGGTTAATTCTTTCAGGAGAATGTGCCAACTGAGGAGACCAGAGGTTCGTTACTTGAAAAGTTCCCTAATTACAATGTAATAACACTTTTTTTTACGTATGTGTAGTGGACAGTACTATTTTCTTGGTATGGTTTTTTTCAGATAAATTCTACCGGTTAAGTTTTGTTGAGGTTGGAGTAAAATTATAATTATAATTATTTTTTGATATTTATGGTAAACAATTAGTTTGGTCATAATTGGACCCATTTTGAATTATTTTTATAAATTAGGTTGGTATTGTTCATTAATGTTACTTTTCGGGTGGGTCAGGGATTTCTGCTATCTCTTATAACTAATGCTATGTATCGGAATTAATTTGCAAACCAACATATATATTAATAAGTTAAATTAACAGGTGCAAATAGAGATGGCGGTAGTGGAAGGAAAAGAGAAGGGTCCATTAATATTGGAGGAGGCCAAGAAACAAGGAGTGGGGCTTCTGGTCATAGGGCAGAAGAAAAGGTCAGTGGCGTGGCGATTGGTGTTGATGTGGACGACCAACAAAGCAACCTCCGGGAGTGTCGTCGATTACTGCATCCAGAACGCCGATTGCATGGCAATTGCGGTGAGGAGGAAGAACAAGAAGCACGGTGGCTACCTCATAACCACCAAGCGTCAGAAAGATTTCTGGCTCTTGGCATAATCACTGTTACGTGGATCTTAATTTTTATGGGATTGTTTATTTATTGTATCACAAACTCGTGTTGTGTTAATATTTTGTTTACATGTTCGTTGTGACGATTTGAGTACGATAAAAATAAATGCGAGGATCACAATTTGACCCCTATTCAGAATGTACCCCAAAAAAGGTCAAAGGGTCCAAGATAATTTGATTTTGATGAGGTATAGTCCCGAATTTATCTGACAAAATTTTCATTTAATTTAGAACCAAAATTTTTTAATTCTACATGTATACTGATCACAACAAACTTATATTCTTTAAAAATTTGATAATAAATTAGTCAATTCAAAAGAATTTGACTAATATATCAAATAAAATAAATTATGACATTATATCTTGTATTTCTAACTTTGTTATATTAATATTTGAAAATTTCGTTTACAAAAATTTATATATAAAAGTTGACAATACTTAATTTTTCTTTTTAGTATATTATCATTTTTATACTAAATTAAATTAATTACAGTATATTTAATAATATTAATACATAAAAAAAATCTTGATCCGACCAATAATTCGATTAATCAAATTTAGCTTTTGATTATTGGGCGGACCCAAAGCCTACAATAAAAGAATATAGGAGCCAAATGAAATTTCCGAGCCGATAAACTGGGCTGTATTAAAAGCCCATATACGAAAAGATCTAGTGAAGGCCCACCACAAGAACCCTAAACCCTCTTTCCACTCTCTCCCAAACAGCTCCCTCCCATAGGCAAAAGCTAAAACCAACGGAGAAGAAGAAAAGAGAAAGAAGGGAAGGCGGTTAACAAAATGGGGAAGCCGGAGAAGGGGAAGTCGAAGAAGAAGAAGAGCAAGAGGACGGCACCGGATGCGGTGGCTATGAAGAAGGTGAAGGGAGGAGCTTCCTCGTCTGCTCCAAAGGACAATCCCTTCGAGTCAATCTGGTCACGCCGCAAGTTCAATATCCTCGGCCAGAAGCGGAAGGGCGACCAGCGCCGCGTCGGCCTCGCCCGCTCCCGCGCCATCGACAAGGTTTGTTAGTTTAGTTAGTTTCTTGGTTAGTCGTCTGGTTTTGAGTTATTTATGGCGGTTGAGGTTTGAGGTTTGGTTGTGCAGAGGAAGGATACTCTGCTGAAGGAGTACGAGCGGAGCGGTAAGGCCTCGGTTTTTGAGGACAAGCGGATTGGGGAGAACAATAATCAGCTTGGGGAGTTTGACAAGGGTATTATGCGTGCCCAGCGTGAAAGCCAGGTTCCTTTCTCTCTTTTTATTATTATTTGAAGTTGGTGAGATTAGTTTTGGGGACATTATTAGCTGAAGCTGTTTCTATTCTGTTGTTTGTTATTGTTGTTTTTAGATGAAACTGGGGAAGAAGAGCAGGTATAATTTATCAGATGACGAGGAGGATGATCCGGGGTTCTTAAGTCTAGGCAATCAGGACGATTTTGAGGATGACATACCTCTCGATGATTATGAAAATGCTGACGGTGAAGGTAGTATAAACTTGTCTAGCTATTATTCTCTAAAAGTGTTTGGATTTTATTTGCTGATTCCATTTTTTTTAGTGGAACAATTCACTTTAGCATGCTGTTGTTTTCTTGGCAGAGCAATTGACTGTCCTAAAGAATCTTAGTGCTCACGGCATGGAAAATGCAGATGATTTGGAAACTGGCGTGGAAGACGAAAATGTGAGACTCCTGGGTTTAATGGGGTTTTGTTCAAAAATATCTTCTCTTATTATAAGTTCAGGAGTTTGGGTTCTGGACTTCCGGCTGACGATGATCTTGCATTTTCTCCAATTCTTTTTTTAACGACTTCTTCTTCATGGTGAATTGCTTCACTTTCATATTGCAGAGGCACAAGACAAAGAAGGAAGTAATGAAGGAGATTATTTTGAAGAGCAAGTTTTTTAAGGTGCTTATTTTTAATTGCCTTGATTCGATTTCTGCATGAGATATCTTCACTTCACTGATGTTAGTATACTTTGAACTCCTACCCTGTCAGGCCCAAAAAGCAAAAGACAAAGAGGAAACTGAACAGTTAATGGACAAATTGGACAAGTCTTTCTCATCTTTGGTAGAGTCCAGGGTCTTACTGTCTGTGACTGAACCTGGAAAAATCAATGCGTTGAATGCCCTTGCCCACACGGCCATTCCGAAGGAAATGCTGAAGAAGGAGGTGGCTAACAGAGATATGGAAGTTCTAGAACAGGTTATAATTTGTCAGTTTTGACTATAGCTTTTTTCTATTTTAAAAATTCCCTTCATGGACTTGTCTTTTATTTCATCACATCGTGAATTTTCTTAGCACGTGTTGATAGAATTACATTATTCTTTCCTCATGCTCGTGCAGGATAAGCCAGATTCATATGACAAACTGGTTAAAGAAATGTCGCTTGATATGCGAGCTAAGCCATCAGACAGGACAAAGACACCAGAGGAGATTGCCCAGGCGGAAAGAGAACGATTGGAGAAATTAGAGGTACTCCTTTTTTCAAGCATATTTCTTTCCTAAAATTGTGATCCCGAATTGTCGTGGTCATGTTTGAAAAATAATCAGAAGCAGGCATTTTCGTTTTCTATCATTAGCTACCTTCTTTTTCTTAAATCATTTAGCGGTGGCTGTAGCATCTTTTGACTCTTGTCAGTTCCTTTTCATATGATTAACTTTTCATTGGAAAACAAATTCCTTATAAAGGTTATCATACTTCTGGTCATATTTAATCTTGAGATGTTTGGCATAGTTTGTCTAGTTATTACAGCTAATTTGATGGACCTAAATATCTCAGGAAGAGCGTCAGAAACGAATGGTTGAAGCTGATGACTCCAGTGAAGATGAGGATGATGATTTAGAAAATTCGAGAACCAAGCAGATTAGGTCAGTATCTGGGGATGATCTAGGTGGTTCATTGTCCCTTGCTGAAGAGCCTCGGACAAAAAAGGGCTGGGTTGATGAGATTCTTGACAAAGAGAATTCAGAAGATTCAGGCGATGAACATGATAGTTCCGAGGATTCAGAGAGTGGTGAAGATGGTGCAAGATCTGATGAAGATACTGGTGATGAAGATGCTGATGCTCAAGATTTGGATCCTTCCCTAAGAGACTGGATACAAAGTGATGAAGATGATGTTGGTGCAAGTTCGGAAGAGGAGGAGGGTGGTGATTTTGATGAGGATGAGATAGATCTAAATACTGGGGGCAATAGACCTTCTAAGTCTGATGTTGCCATTAAAAGTGAGAATAATATGCTTGCCGAGCGTATGAGTGCTAAGAAAACAAAGGTAGATAGTAATAAACAATTGAGTGAATCGGACATTCCCTTTGTGATAGAAGCCCCAAGTAATTATGAAGAATTATGTGCTTTAGTGGAAAATCGTCCTAATGCAGATGTGCTGGTGGTAATTAATCGAATAAGAGCATGCAATGCGATAAGGCTTGCTGCAGAGAATCGAAAGAAAATGCAAGTAAGAAGATTCTTTGCTGTCCCGCTCCCTCCCTTCGCTCTCTCTATTTCAATTTTCCCCTCTTTCTTTCTGTTAACTCCATCTCTGTGATGGACGCAGCTTTGTGTGAATTGAGGTTGGTTCTATAGTCACCCCTTCGTGTGTCCTGGCATGTACTTGCTGACAACGTTTGTTTCAGTGCTAGTGGGATTGGGGAGTTGAGAGACCTACGTAAAAAACCTTTTGTTTTCAGGCTATGTTAGCATATGGTAATGCAAAATCTGTTCTAGTCTGCTCGAGTTTGATGCATATCCTTTTCTGATTGGGTTTGGTTACCGAGGGACCTACATGACTATGGTTGCTGTCGTAGGAAATTACTAATTTTCAATTTTGTTTTATGCAGGTGTTTTACGGCATACTATTGCAGTATTTTGCCGTTCTGGCCAGTAAGAAGCCTTTAAATTGTGAGTTGTTGAATTTACTAGTCAAGCCATTAATGGAAATTAGTGTGGAGATACCATACTTCTCTGCAATATGTGCACGCCAGAGAATCTCACACACCCGGGCGCAGTTTTGTGAGGCTGTTAAGAACCCCGGTGCGTCTTCTTGTATTATCATTTACCTTTTATGGTCTTTCAATTCCATCAATAGCTGCTATGCTTTTGCTGCTCAATAACGATATGGATCCTTTTTCCGCAGAGTATAGCTGTTGGCCTTCTTTCAAGACACTGTCTCTGTTAAGGCTGTGGTTCATGATTTTTCCATGTTCCGACTTTCGACATGCTGTCATCACTCCAGCCACTTTACTGATCTGTGAATATTTGATGCGATGTCCTATCTTATCGGGCCGGGATATTGCAATTGGTTCTTTCTTGTGCTCCATGATTCTTCCTGTACGCTAGCTCTTGGTTGCTTATTTCTGTTTGCATTACTTTATTTACATTCTAATCACGTTCATGTTGAGTGATCACACGCTACATTATCATCTCGTATTTCTTATGGTTATTAATTGAGTGAATTCATTGCAGTTAAGTAAACAATCTCAGAAGTTCTATCCCGAGGCAATCATTTTTCTCCAAAGTCTGCTGACAGCAGCTAGTGGCAGAAAACCGGAAGCTAACCCTGAATCTCAGGTGAACAACTCCACAATACTTTCTTTCCCGTTAGCTTCAAAATAAATACAATGTTCATGATCTCAAACATCAGATTGTTGTATATCTCATTCACTTTGGGAATAAGGGTGGAAAAATGTACTGGGAAAGATTCAAACTGAAATTTGGTTTTTATTTTCCCGTGACAGTTTTGTCGACCTATAGATGTGAAAGCACTCAGGCCCTTGCTGTGTTTACAAAATCTGGTAAAAGAGATTAGTCCTCTGAATTTCCATATGGTGATGGACATGCCAGAAGATTCCCCCTTTTTCAGTTCAGACGATTTCAGGTAGGGATTGCTATTGTCTTCTCCATTTAAGTTCAATTAGGCATAGGTCGACTTCTCTTCTCCAGTTTTTCTTCTCAAGTCCACATGTAATCAGGATCTGTGTTGATTCCCATCTCTCTTTCTGTGTCTGCTGATTGATGCTATTTTTTGCAAATTTTGCAGGGCTAGCATGCTTCTTACCGTGATTGAAACTCTAAAGGGGTTTGTTGAGACTTGCAAAGGACTGAGCTCCTTCCCTGAAATATTCATGCCTATCGATGCGTTGTTACTTGAGTTGGCACATCAAGAGAGCCTGCCAGCAGTTCTAATTGATAAGTGCAGAGAAGTCTCCCATATTATTAAGGAGAAGGTTGATGAGCTCCATATGGTGCGGCGTCCGCTCCAAATGCGAAAGCAAAAGCCAGTTCCAATCAAATTGCTCAACCCTAAATACGAAGAGAGGTAATAGTACTCATTTCCGTTACTTCTCCTTTCTCTACCGCTAATAGAGCTTCAGTGAAGGTTCTTGCAGATGATAGACAATTTGACTTGGTCATTACCTTTCTGTGATGTCGCAGCTTTGTCAAGGGGAGAGACTACGATCCAGATCGTGAACGTGCCGAAAGGAAAAAGTTAAAGAAAAAGATCGGACGAGAAGCTAAAGGAGCAGCACGAGAACTGCGCAAGGACAATCAGTTTTTGATGGAGGTGAAGAATAAGGAGAGAGCACTGTTGCAGCAAGAGAAGGCAGAGAAGTACGGGCAGGCAAGGCTTTTCTTGCAAGAGCAGGAACATGGGTTCAAATCTGGACAGTTGGGAAGAGGGAAGAAGAGAAGAAGGTGATGATTGCTTGTAAACCGTACCTATTGGCTTCCTCGTTCCGGTAATATAATTATCGGTTAAAATTTTGACATTGGTGTCATGTCCAAACACAATAACTGTGTACATTACAGCAACTTAATTATTCTCCCATTTACCGTAACCAAACACAGACCAAAGTAATGTTGCGTAGTAGAGTTTAATTTATTTCATAAAAAACATATTTGATATCTCAAAAGCATATGAGATAGAGCTAGAACAATTGTCACTTTCACCTAAAACTCTTAATTTCATTTGAAGTGACTTGTTTGTACCCGTCTTTTTAATCTTTTTTACCTTTGGCTGCATGGGTGTAGGATATAACTTTCTATTTTCTGATCCTTTCCTTTGTTGACCTGAAAAAATCAAATTAAAGATGCCCCAACAGCATTTTTGGGAACACTATAGCCGAAGACGGCACGATCAATTATTGCGTTGATCTGTATTTAGGCGAAAATATTAGATTTGATTTAAAATCAATCAAAGTGAAAAGCGATGATCCTATAACATAGCACAAGTGTCAAAACTCCACGTACAGTACACTGATGGAGGAATCCGACTGAGAAAATCTTCTTTAGTAAGCGAAGTAAAACACCAAAATCTTCCCTAGCGAGCAATAATTTGTAATCAAAATCAAATTTATTTATTTGAAGTAATCCAGCTTCAAGTATTATATATTGTTTGAAATTATTGTACATGATTGTCTAGATATTTGAACCAAGTTAGAACTCATATAGCAGCAGATTTTAATCTTAAAATATTTGATTAGATTAAAAGAAGTAATTCTCGTACGATATTATATTAATATTAATAGACAGAGAGACAGCATGTACTTTCGAATCATAATAACGGTTATCATATATTATTACGTGGTATCCAAACACTCATTATAACACGATTAATTTAAATTTTAAGTGGGTGAAATCTTAAAGGATATCAAAGTTTTATTATTAACAAATAGTTATTACCGATAAATTTTCAAATAATTGAATACGAGATTTATTAATTATGTTACAACAATGTCCTTAATCCTAATTAGATCCACTGATTGTAATTATCAAGGCGGGAAATCGTTTCGTAAGGGATTAGAAATCTGCGAATGGGATCATTTTGATCGAAGACAACGACCAGGAAGGAAGCTGAGTGGGATCATACGTGGCGTGGCAAATCGGACGGCTGACAATGGGTTCTAGTGTCACGAGAGAGAAGAGATACCTACCTGGAAAGTATCCCCTGCGGCTCCACCGAGGGTTCCATCCGGCGGGACCCAATGGGCTAAAAAGCAAGTCAGTGGTCGAAAGAGCTCCCGCAGTGGACCCCACGTGATGGCAATAATCTTGGACCTTTGATTGAGGGTGGGGGTCCCACCACCACCGACTTAGAAGGACCAAGGTGTCGTCGCTTCTTTCCGATCCCAGTTATCCTCGTATCATGTATCATCAATTTGGTTTTAATTATGATGGAAAAAAAGGAGAAAGTTGATAATACTAGACCGACACAGATGTCCTACCGAGTGCAGAGGCAATTTTTTTTTAAAAAATGAGTTAAATTTTTAGTTTTTTAAGATTTAATTTAAGTTTATAAATTAATTAATTATTTAATGAGATCAATTTATAATTTTAATGAAGACATACATTAAAAATATATCTAACTATGCATAAATAAAAAATTAATTGAGTTCAATTGAATCCAGACTCTCTGACGCGGCTCCACCACTGGTCTCACCGACTTGACCATAATAGTGAAACGTATTAATCTTATGCATGCCGAATAAATTACCGTATCCGGTTAAAAAACAAAATATATACCAAAAAATTGTTGAAATAATGACTTGATATGAACTGGTATTATTGCATATTATCGTGTACATCTAATCTACTTACAATATGATGGCATTTACCAACAGGAAAGAATGCAGCGTTACGATACTTAATTCGTCTTTTTTCAATTCGTATTGGTTCTAAATAAAAACTATAAAGTAGAATACCCATATAATTACAAGACCAAATGAACAAGATAAAAATCTATCAAAGAACTGCGACGTGATAATTTATCTAACTCCTTAATCAGTCATCTGATAAATTTGATCTCAGTTGACAAAGCTCGTGGACTGCCATATCTTATTCCACCGAAAGTTTTCTGGGATGATGGATTTGCATAAGTTCGAACAATAACCTTAATTAATAATCTAGAGAGAATTGTGCATCTCAGAAACACAAACATCGTGTTCGGTTAATCAAATTCGACCGTTTCAGTGAAATATGGCAGTATACAAACAACTTTAATGCAGTTTGTTACCCGTTGTATGATGGATCACAAAGTTTTCCATGTCGGACGATATTTTTGATTGAAAATATTTGTTATTGGAGTCATAATTATATCAACTAATATATATTCGAACTCGAAAAACTATTGATCCATTATATCAAGAACATGCATACATTATAGTTAGACAGTGATCATATACCCCACGGCACCAAAAGCAAAGCGAGACAACTCAAACAAAGGTATCATTTTGATACAACAAAGGGACTCCACACTCAATTGTGCTTCATTATCAGTTACCTTATTTAATTGACAGATCCCGCTAACCTAATTGTACTTTTTAGGAAAAAGGGTACCGCACAATAGGAAAAATATATATAGGGAGATAGATAACGTACCAACTTGGGCCTGCCAATGTCTCGTGTGTCAGCGACATGAGGTGGCAAATTGGAAAGATTCTTTCTAAGCGATAAAATATTTTTCTGACTACGAATTCCTCCGACGATACAACGTGATTCTGCTACGAAGCGTTATAATTTTTGATTATTGAGATCAGTTCGTTCGTGATGGAATATATCAATCTGTAATGGAATATATCAATTTATTACGTTGTGACTTGAACCGTTTTGTGCGATATTGTAATTGGTACTATCGACACTTGAACAAGATTAGTTCATGTATCTTTCATGTTAATGTGATCCATTGTTTTATCATTTATGTCATTAATGTTGAGAAATTTAGATTTTTTTTTTCAGTTGACAGAGTAATAACTTAATGACACAAGACAAGATAAATATTTAGTAAATTTAAGGTTGAAATATTAGTATTATCACGGTATAATTTTCTTTTCAATTTTTTTCTTACTTTCGCAAATTCCGAAAATATAAAATATTTAACCTAGCTCAGATATATCGTCGCTAGATGACGTCCAAAAATTCCATCAACAAAGAAAATCGAGCTTAATTCGCATTCAGCCCTCCTATAAATAGCACCTAAGTGGCTCCCTGATCTTCATCACACCTGGAAGCAGCTATATACCAACTTCTCTTCCTTTCTCTTTCACCAACTCTCTCTCTGTTCCTCTCACTAAGTTCCATATCTAGACCGTTCAATTTAGCTCGGTGGAAATGGCCACTGTTGAGGTAATTCAGACAAGCAGTGAACTAGTTGGAAGTTCTTTTGTCCCAAACATACATAATCTACGTAGACCAGTGTAGTATTGTTTGGAAGTTCTAACGTTGATGTCCATATCATACAGGTTGACACAGCAACACCAGTGCTGCAAGAGAATGAAACTCCCGAGGTGACCAATACCGTCAAGGTAACCACCGAACCAGCCGCCCCTGAGCCAGCAGCCGAGGAAGCACCTGCTGAGGTTCCTGCCACCGAGGAGCCAGCAGCAGCTGAGACTGATACTCCTGTTGAAGTGGAGACCAAGGACGTTACAGAGGAACCAAAAGCTGAAGAGCCAGCAGAGGAGGCACCACAAGAAACACCTGATGAGGTAGTCGCTGAGGAAGCCAAAGAAGAGACCAAGGATGTCGTCGAGGAGACCCCGTCTGGCGAAGGAGAGCTACCAGCTGTTGCTGATGAAGAGGCCAAGCCAGTTGAGGCGTCTGAAGAGGTAGCTGCAACCACGGAAGTTCCTGAGACAGCCGAGGCCTGAGACTATAGTGACGAGCCAAGTATGGTGGTGTTGAAGCAGTGTGGTCTGTTTCCTACTGTAGCCGAGTGATCAATTCCTTTCTGTTTCTTGCTTGTGTTATGCAAATCCCTGTTGGATACTCCGGATATGATCCTTAGTAGCTGTGAGTGAGTTCCTCTCAAACTTTGAGTCTGGTGTGTGATCCCATTTATTTGAATCGTATGCATCTTACAAAGTTCCCTAACTTGTTCGAATAATCAGATCCGACCCCGTCGATTACATCCTTGGGGCCAAGGAATTCGATTCATCAATTCGATAAGACGAAAGCCATAAAACAGCTAAAAGGGGGGGTCAAGTAGCAATGCCACCATCTCAAGGAGAGAGTAATCTATTTCAAGGAAAACAAGAAACCAGAACTTTCTTACAGATGTTTTGACCAATACCATTAATGATATACCTCCCTCCATATATATAAATATATCTAACAGATCAAGGCATCGCATTTTTCAGTTAACATAAAGACACCGAGCAGTGCCTTCTCACTGTCCAACTAAAACTGAGAACAAAAACCTATCTGTACAGAAACTGAACACAAAATATTCTTCCTATGTGCAGTTAAGAACCTTCAACCCAATAGCATATTTCCACCAACTAATCACCATGAACCAAAGCTGTAGCCAACATGTTTTTGGGTGATCAACTGAAGCCGATTTTCCATGACGGTCAAGGATGGATAAGGCGGAAAGCAGAGTCTATAAAAGCATGTGTGAGATGTAGGGAGGTGTGTGATTGGCTCAGCAGACTTGTAAATGTAAAGCCTGGAGGCCAAACCACGGAAACCATCAACCGGAATATACTTTATCGATGTCCAATAGAAGAGAAGAACTCTTTTCTGCTCTTCCGACATATTCGCAACAATCTGCAAGATATTCCAGGACTGACTTTTCAACATCAGTGTGAACATATTTCCAATATTTTCCAAGACAATACAAAATTGCAATCTTTCATCTGTTCCCACTTGAATACTAAATCTACAACAGTTCAAGCAGTTTGTATAGAAACATGAGCACTTAACAGCTTTTGCCTTTTGTTATGATTTTCCCACATCTTATAACCCACTTCGGCACATTTGTTGAAAAGTGTTTCAAATGTATCAAGAAGCCTAAACAGTCAATATTTCCAAAAAAGAAAAATGGATATTCATATTGTACATAAAAATCTGTCAACACTTTGGTTATGATTTTCTGAGAGACTAACTTTGGCTACTCGTGTACGATGGTGAGTTATATCTCGGAGGGGAGGGGGAGGGGGAGGGGGAGCTTACGGATAGGGGCCTCATGGATAGGGGAGGATTAGTTATGTTGTAGGGCGGGTAAGGCCTTGTAGATACCGTTAGTTTTTTCTTTTTCTTTTGCTTTCATTGTAATTCTCTCTTTTCTCCTTGTTTCTTTAATAAAGCATTTTACTTGTAAAAAAAAGAACTGTAAGAACACTTACTTGCCAGAACCAGAGTATCTGAAGGTCAGCGTCTTTGTAGCCATTATACTCGGTATGAGCTTTCCAATCTTCAACACAAATAGCACCCTGACTTCCGGATAACATCTTATCAAGATCTCCATGCTCTAGACTTTGGAAAAAGAGCCTATGTGGTGCGTCAGAAAGAACATCACCAAAACCTCGCGCAAAATGGGATACCTGTTCAGATATGGATGTAACAAAGCGATGGGTAATGAGGAGATTTACATACTCCTCTCTGTTCTGGCTATTGACAACCATGTCCTTTCCGCCAGGGCAAAGTTCTACCACTACAATTGATCCCAACTCCTCAACGTCTCTAGCAAACGTCAGTCCTAATGCATCCGAGTCAACAAACTCAGGATCCATTTCTAGGATTTGTTTGCAGCTATTGTACATCCATGGATCTGCATCCTGTAAATCATCCAGCGTAATATCCTTTCCAGCCAGTTGCAAGTAAAATACTCGGTCAAAGACAATGCCCACTTGAATTTTGTGCATCAAGGCCAATGCAATCACTCGCCCAGAGAAAGCAAAATAGTCAAGGTGCATCGAATCAACCTTAGACGCTGCACATGATGTAATGATAAATTATGAACCCCATTTGAAGTATACACAATTTTCATACCATTCAAGCTACAGAAAGCTAAGCATTGCAAAATCTGCTTGGGGAATGAAACTACATAATACAGCTGAGCATTTATACCCAACAGTTCCTACAAAGGAGGACCAATCCAGTCCAAAGACATAGCAAGCAAGCAAGCAAGAAAACAAGTACTTATTCGTATAGCAACACATCTCTCCACATTAACTCATTCTTTAAAACCAAGACACCACCTGCTATCTATACACAGGAATTGGTTGCAAAAGAGATAAACGGACTAAAACAAAGCAGATAAATAAAACAATTAGAAACATGGAAACATGGAGTCCTATTTATACATGTGCTAGGAGGGGGAAGACATCTATACTCCAATAATTATACAGAACATCAACAAAACAACCAAAGTATCCAGTCACCTGGAGTTCGTGCCCCAGAAACAAGGTGGAGATTCAGTCACAAATAAACCACAAGTTTGATGACAGTATTATCAGCACCTAGATCTCCACCCTCCAATTAATGTGTCTACATCAAATTTTCCTGATGCTACTTCCCCTACGCTTATACGACTAAAAGTATTCACATATGGCATCCAAAGTCATTATGATCATAAATAACATGCAAAGTAGAGTAAGAGGAAAGTAAGGAACCAAGAAAACATTTGAGGAAGCATTTTTCATAGTCAAATAAGCCTTGCCTGGATTAGGATAGAACCTTCTTCGATCGCTCGGGCAGGCCAAGAAAAGGGCATTGTTCTGATTGAAAATAGCTTGCACTACTAGGTAGAACCATTCCCTCAATACTCCAGGTCCAGTGGCTTCCTCGTTCTTAAATTCCATGAATATACTGGCATGTAGAGCAGAGGGTTCTGCTCGTCCTATGTACTCGAAAGACTCCGGCAACAAGTTGTTGCGGTCAATTAGCATCTCAAGCAGATCCCCAGCATCTTCTTTCACATTAGGAAACATCATCAGGACCAAATGCCTGCGGGACCGAGAATCAATGATGTCGTTATGTTGAAGTAGCCACTGGTGATTATCACTTCGATCAGCAAATTTAACAATCAGATTGCAGACTGAAGTCCTGCTCGACCTCAAAACATCCCAGAACCTATCCTCA
The DNA here is from genome assembly GCA_012979155.1 of Hypericum perforatum. NCBI lineage: Eukaryota > Viridiplantae > Streptophyta > Magnoliopsida > Malpighiales > Hypericaceae > Hypericum > Hypericum perforatum. The sequence goes on from SOPF01026002.1 coordinate 63,621, forward strand.
GAGTTAATAAAAAGCTTAGAAATGTCGTAGAGATCCTTTAACAGAACAAGATGCTTGGACGAGCCAGAGAAACTCAACTCGTCTTCCCCATTCTGTTTCATCAGGTACCTGTCCATCACCACCAGTAGGTCAACATAAACAGCATATAGCTGCTCGATCACACTGGCGTACAACATGTTCTTCGTGTCACCAACCGGAAAAGGCAAAGTCATCGGGACCATATATCCAACCTTCTTGACGATAGCACTGAGCAAAACGCGTAAAAAGGAGGAGAACTGCTCCACATCATCCTCCGGGAGAGCGTCATTGTCCTTCAAACCCTTACACAAACTACTAGCAACATCCCGAACGAAAAGGAGCAGGTCGGGGACAGCGTGCAGCTCCTTCATATCGCCTTTCCTAGGCAGCCAGAATGTTAACAGAGAGGCGAGACTAGTCCGGCAGGTGTGATAGAGAGGATCCTTGTGATGGACCGCCATCCTAAGCAACTTACACACCTCCAACACCACGGGCAGAGCCCACGACTGGGGCAGTGGGGCCATCTTCTTCTCATCCTCGTCCATTTCGCTATCGATCTTCGGATCATATAGTAAACTTTTAATACAAAAATCGGCGTTCTGCTTGTTACCTGTGCGGGGGGAGAGGTAGAGCATCACCAGAGCGGAGGGGCCGGAGCAAGACACGAATGCCCGGTAGAAGTCGAGCCCGTCGGCGTGGTGGGTCCTGCCTCTTTTCGAGGCGCATTTCTTGAATTCTTCGACCAGTGTGGCCATCAGACTGAATGACTTGTTCCTCTCCTCCGCATCGCCACGGCAGAGGCGGGACACCTGTTCCACGATCGCGTCGCTGAGGTGGCAGGCCAGCGGATGCAACGTGCTCCGCATCCGGCATGCCACGTGGAGGATCGAGTCCCGCTCGACCCGGCACTCCTTGAGGGTTTGCTCCCCTGCCAGCTGCCGGCCCTTATAGAGCAGCCGCTGGTCCGCCGCCGGGACTCCGGTCGTCGCCTGGAGCTGGTCGAGGACGGCATCGACGGTGTCGTCGGGGTCGGCGTGGACGACGATGGTCCGGCCCGGGGACAACGTCTTTACGAAGAACTGGAGGTCAGAGGGGAAGCGGCGGTAACCGCCGCCGGGGGAGGTGGGGAAGAGGCTGAGGAGGAGGTTGGAGGAGGAGGACGACGCGTGGTGGTCGGAGGAGGAGTAGGAAGCGTCGCCCCGCCGTGGCCGGGTCGGGGCGAGGTAATCGTCGTAGGCGTCCAGCTTGCGTTTGGACGACAGGTGGGGATCATCGTAATCGGCGACGGCGGTTTGCAATTGGATGACCGACGACATCCTCGACCTCTCAACTAACTACGCCGACTGAGGAATATAGTATTATTGTTAAATCTTCTAATTTATTTTAATAAGAACGTAACAGAGGAGAGTTGTTTTTTATACTAGCAGTCATAGGAGGAGGGGAAGATAGGGATAGCAAAAATAACCATATTTGTGGGTCGGATTTTACTCTTATTTTGTGGACTGAAGTTGAGGGTTTGTTGATTTTGATTTTGATTGGGTTTAGAATACGGTATAAGTATATGTCCATGTTTAAAGATAAAGTTTAAAGGTGAAGTTTATGATATGGTAATATAAATTTAATGAATTTTTATTTTATCTTAATATAAACCCTAAAGTAATTAGATCTTTAATTATTATATTTTTCTTATAAATTATAATACATTTTAAAGAATATTTTATAATATTTCAAGAAATTGATTTTCCAAATTTTTTATTATATTTCAAGATAAATATGTATATAAAGGTAAAGTTTATGATGTGGTAATATAAATTCAATGAATTTTTATTTTATTGTTATTATTTTATCCTAATTTAAACCCTAAAGTAACTAGATCTTTTATTATTATATTTTTCTTATAAATTATAATACATTTAAGAATATTTTAATATATATTTCATGAAATTGATTTTTCTAATTTTTTATTATATTTCAAGATAAATATGTATATATTCATTTATGATTCACTTAAATTTTATATATATAATTAAATTTTATGTAAAAAAAATTTACATTTAATTCAATGTTCAGATCTTATAAAATCTTGTAAACCTTAAAAATTCTAAGGGTATTCGTACATGTCTAGTAATAAAAAAAATTGAGAATACAAAATAAGATATGAATTCGACTTTTCAAACTAAAGTATTATCATGGTCCTATCAATATCCTATCCTAATTTACCCATCTCAATCTCAAAAGAATTATTAATTTATCAGGATTTTCACACCTAAAATGAACAACCTTATTAATTTGTTCATTAAATAACTAACTTAATTTGGAAGATTTCATAAAAAACCGTTTCTCAATTAATTCCTTACCATTAGGGTAGAACGGATTGTGTTCGGACTCAATAAGTGATCTTTTGCAGTACAGAATTTGGGCAGACCGTGTTGGCATTTCTTCATATGATGCCAACATCTCTTTTATAAGATATATATATTTCTTTGATAAAATATTGACATGTGTATTTTTGTTTTTGTTTTTTGGCAGATCATACGAATATTTTTTTATGCGATATTAGCATTTTCTTCGTGCGATACTGCCATATATATTTTTATTTTTTGTATTTTTTTGTGTTTTACAATATCAACATTTTTTTCATGTGATACCAATCCATGTGATTTTTTTAGTTTGGTCTAGTGGTTTTGAATTTTTGCAAAAAAAAGCCCATATATGTATTTTTTATTTTTGCAATACCAGCATTTTGTTTACGTGATACCAGCTCGTGTTAGACTTTTTTTACTTTGGTCCCGTAGTCTTAGGATTTTTGAAAAAAAAAATCATTTGGTATGGTTGAGAGAAATTTTATTTCGTAACCAATCAAACCTCGTGAATAACGAAACAACTTAAATCGCATCATAAAAATTTGATCTCACTCGACTAATCGGATTTGCTGGATAATCATCAAGTTGGAACATAAAAAATTAACGAACAAACTAGCTAGGATTGTGTCACGAATATAATGATACCAGTTCTCTAGAACGATAGAAAGACCGAGGAATTCTTCCGTCTTGTGGCATCAGCCAGGATGACCCTATTTTCATGCTTTTTTGTCTAATAAATGGAGGAACTTTTGTATTCCATAGAACAACTTGTGTAGAAGCAAAAATAGGTTCTCGTTTAATTGACACATCATGTCCCTCCTTTATCTCACATGATGATTGTTGATGAACTAACTGATCCTTATGTGTCATCCATTCATTGACTAAGTAGTAGTCGTATGAGATCTATTAACACTCTTGTACGGTTGTTTAGGGCAACAATAAAATCTAACAAAGTCTAATTTCATAGTCTCCCAAAACTAGTTAACTAGTTAGTCAACTCAACAATGCGATGGATATTCTGTTGATTATGGATTTAGGACAACACCTAAGTGCTCTAACTTCCCTCAAATAGGGGCGGGGCCAAACCTTCCACCACATTCTGATGCTAGCATGCTTTGTCTTCTCTTCTAACTCATCACATACAAATCATACAGACATGTTATGTTGTCCATTGTCATGTGCACAAATATGGATAGGTGTGTCCGAGACTTTAGCCGAGGTTCTCATCAAGATCGACATCGCATGCACTTTGTCAACTGAACCACGATGTGCCTCCACAAAGAGGTGGAAGACCTTGAGCTCTGGCCAATGCAGCAGGTTAATGTGATCTTATCACTACAGCTCAATTGATCCTTGTCTGCGACCTTCGTCATAACATGGGTAGTAGATTCGAGACATCCTTCTAGGATGATCCATGGCTTTCTCCCCCTTCTCTTTGGGATCATCTCTTGTGCGACCTTTCCTTGTTCAGGAGACTTGGAGGTATGAGGCCAAATATTGGTCACCTAATAACGGATGAGACTTATCTAGATTAAAGATCCTCTTGCCTTCTTAAATGATTATTTCTCTCGGACTACTCTTTTGTAAGATTCTCTAGCTTTGACAAATGCACTTTCCTAGAGCTTTACCCGTTGACGCTTCTCCACCCAATCCATGCATAAATAATTAACCTCATTTTGAGTATTTGGTCAAATTAACTTTTCAATTAATTTTTTCCCATTTTCAGGAGTGTTGAATTTTTTAAAGAAAAAAGAGAGAGACAAGAGTAGCATAAGCGTAATAATATAGAGGACACACGATGTACGTGGTTCGGTCTTCAATCGACCTACTCCACGGGGGTATAGACGATCTCATTATGAAAGTGGATTACAATGGGTATATAGGCTACGGAGAGGTCACAGCCTCATGCCTTCGGCCTAGTTGCTCCTACACCATTGTATTTGCTCTCTCCCCAACCCTAGAACTTCTACACAATGCTCCTATTTATAGAAGACCTAATCTAGAGTTCTACCTTAACTAGAATTCCTAATACTAAAAGAAGACTTATCTTGAGCTCCTTCCCAACTAGAATTCTGTTACAATGGGCTATCCTTAAGTAGGATTTGAGACAAATTCCAACACTCCCCCTTGGATCAAATCCGATCACAATCGTCATTTTGAGCTCCACTTGCTCTTCTACATACGATCATCTTCATTGTGTACCTCTTTCATTAAGCTTCATTCTTCAATCTTTCCAAACTGTATACCGGGCAACGACGGTGGAACAATGGTGGCTCTAGAGTGGGAGATTCTTCCTACTCCCCATTCTCTCTTTCCTCCAGTTCTCTTTCCTCGATGCCTAAATTCTGCTTCTCGAACCATCCGGCAATGAGCAACCTTCCTTCTATTGGTTTCTCTTGGCGTGCGATGGTTTATTGCTAGGAATCTTCCCCAAATACAGTGGACAACAACTTCTCTCTATTCTCTTTTTTGTTTGACTTGAGTTTCTGGCATGCTTTGGCGTGCTCCAAGGAGGCTGGCTTCATCATCAACATCAATACTCCACCTTGATTTCTTAACTTGATGAACACCTCACAGATCCCTCAAGATATAAGCTCTGATACCATGTTAGAAAACAAGAACACACCAAAAGATTGTGCCGTATGCTCAATGGGTATATAGGCTACGGAGAGGTCACTGCCTCATGCCTTCGACCTAGTTGCTCCTATACCCATTGTATTTGCTCTCTCCCAACCCAAGAACTTCTACACAATGCTCTTATTTATAGAAGACTTAATCTAGAGTTCTACCTTAACTAGAATTCCTAATTAGAAGAAGACTTATCTTTTGCTACTTCCTAATTAGAATTCTCTTACAAGTAGGATTTGAGACAAACTCCAACAAGGAGCAGTAAGAAAAGGTCGTGAATATGATTTTGAAACATAAATATATTAGATCTAGATCAGTTTATATGTCTGATGAAATGATTTTCGGTTCTCGTTTACAATTAATTAAACGAATTACAAAGAGTCGGACTGAACCATAATTTTGAAATTTGCATTTTGGGTTTGATGTTAGCTTAATTTATTGATTTTGAATTCACATTTCGTTAACTCGGTCTTGTTTATTGTTTACCTTGAAGAAAAATCACAATTTCGATTAAGGCCAGCCACTGCTTCGAGACGGAGCGGAACCGGAGGAGGTCCTTCACGGGCAGCCACCGTAGGTTGTTGGAGATCAGGTCCGGGTCCAGGGCGCCGGCGGAGGAGGAACGACAAGACATGCTTTATCGTCGGGGTCGGTACTGGTTTGTCAACTCTGTGTCCGCCCAAGAAAACTAGGGGCTTGTGTCCGAACTACACTCAAACAAATACCGGTTTAGAACCTTTGGTGAGAGTTCGCAGTTTTAAAATTTTGGAATTTGAACTATAATTCGCGGAAACAGTGGGGTTACGATTGAATCTGTTGTACAACTTTTCAAAAAGAAAATTAAGAAATTTTGCGATTTAATTCTAAATGAAGCAATAATTTTTTTTTATTTTATGGCGTTTGTTTCGGTCCGTAATTATCAATTAATCACAGGTCTTGATCGGCTACCGTAATTTGTCAGTCGAGTTACGATCATAAACAGACGGATGGATCGGTAATTAGATTTTCACGATCAGCCTCTGTTGAAAATCTCAAGAAAAGCATAGTAATAAACTGTAATTTTCTTTTCTGAGTAGATTTTTAAGTGACAAAGTTGCATTTCAATACTTTCGGATTTCCTTATTTATAGGAAAAATCCGGAGAGAGGAGGTACCACGTGGCCCTCGGGCTAGGCATGTCTGCCACGTGGCAACGAACACGCATGTCCGCCACGTGGCACTCGGCTCACATGCCCACCACGTGATCGGCGGATCGCATGTTCGACACGTGGCATACCACATGTCGCATACGTCAGTGCTGACACAGCTGCTCCCCCTATCTACTGACGTCAACGTCCCCGCAGCCTGATCGGTCCGCTGATTGACCCGTTGATTGGGTCCGGGTCCAAACTTGCACAGTATGAATGCAAGTTAAACCCGAAACCCAACAGATGAGTTCATTGCTAAGGTGGTTCTCTAAAAGTTGGAATCATAATCAATCAGAATCGTAGCCTCAATTCAAGTTCCGCAACCATTGATTGGATAGTTCTATTTTTTATCGTGACCAATCTATCTTTGAATCATGACAATATTACTTATGCGCCAAGAAAGTAAAATAATGTAAATTTTTTGCAAAATAATAACGAGTAACTTATTTATGTTTTAGTTTGAGCCTGAGTTAAAAAGACAAAATGTTAATCAATCAAAGTGAGGTTCGTTTCATTTTAGTCAAGTGACCGTACTTCCCGTCTCGTTAGGTGGATTCATTGGGGACAACTTTTTAGTCCCCATAGGGGGACTACATAAACTCAATATTCTAAAAAGGGTGTTTTAGTAAAACCACCTAACCTTTTTAACAACCCACTTTCTCTTTACAATCTACTTCCAATTTTGAATAACCCACTTTCTCTCTTCAATCAATCTATTCAACTTCCATTTTTTGAATAACTCATTTCTCTCTCCAATTAATCACGTATTGGTTTTCTCGTTATCACCTACTGGTATTCTCGATATAACGTACTAGTTTTCTCTTTCTGACATACTGGTTTGGTCGTTATGACGTACTGGTTTTCGCTTTAAGACTTACTGGTTTTCTCTTTATGACTTACTGGTTTTTTTCCTTATGACTTGCTGGTTTTCTCTTGTTGAGGTACTGGTTTTCTAGTTATGACTTACTAGTTTTCTCTTTATGACATACATGTTTGGTTGTTATGACATACTTATTGGTTTTCTCGTTTAGACCTGTGGGTTTTCTCTTTATGACGTACTGATTTTTTTGTTATGACGTATTGGTTTAAAGTTTCTCTCTCCAATCAACTTCCCATTTTTTGAATAACCCACCTTCTCTCTCCAATCAACTTCCTATTTTTGAATTACCCACCTTTCTCTCTCCAATCAACTTCCTATTTTTGAATAACCCACCTTCTATCTCCAATCAATCTATTCAACTTCAAATTTCTCTCTCCAATTGTTTTTGTACTGGTTTTCCCATTCTGACTTACTGGTTTTCTCGTTCAGACTTACTGGTTTCCTCGTTTTAATATACTGATTTTCTCGTTCTGACTTATTGGTTTTCTCGTTCTCACATACTGGTTTCCTCGTTCTCACGTATTGGTTATCTTTTTTTGACATATTGGTTGTATCGTTCTTTCTCTCTCCAATTTTTGAATTTACTGACTTGCTAGTTTTCTCGTTCAGACGTACTGATTTTCTCCTTATGGCCTACTGGTTTTCTCCCTATCACTTGCTGGTTTTATCTTTCTTACTTACCGGTTTTCAGTAAAACCACCCAACCTTTTTAATTTAAAATTTCTCTCTCCAATCAACTTCAAATTTTGAATAAGCCACTTTTTCTCTCCAATATATCCCTTTTAACTTTCCAATTCATCTCCCAAACCACTTTCTCTAATTAATCACGTACTGGTTTTCTCCTTACCAATGACAGCATACATCAAACCAGTATCT
>SOPF01026002.1:76965-89067 GCA_012979155.1 Hypericum perforatum
TATTATTATTATTATTATTATTATTATTATTATTATTATTATTATTATTCGATATGTTGTGACTAACATAAAATTACAACTTCATATACTGGTGCAAGTGGCTAGGCAGCTGACCTGATACCGACCCTCTTAAGCTCTTGGATAGTGTACGACACATGATAGTACTTGACGTGCGGGCCTTGGCTTTGAGGGGGCACGCCGTTTGCCTTCTTCGTGTGCTTCCATACAACGTCGAGTATGTGTATCCGGTCTTTTATCTCGGATACCGATTCGACCGGTGGGACCTCGGTTTTGATCGTTGGCACCCCCGCGAAGATGGAATAGAAGGCGACGAACATGTCGATCGACTTGTGTGGATCGGCCGGGTGGGTGCCGTGGACGTAGTCGGGGATGAGCATCCGGAGAAGCTCGTAGGGCAACTGGTTCTCCAGCCTGAAGACGTCCGAGTGCATCACTTTGGGCCAGAAGTTGACCGGTCTCTTCCCCCCCAAGATTCGGTAGTCCACCGCGTCAATTATGTAATACAACAAGGCACATCCGTCCACGAAAAGGATCCAGCTCAGCTCATCTTCGTCGTAGTTACTCACCAGATCGGCGTCGTACCACAACGTCTTGAATTTCCCGACTTCTTCCCGGATCATGGGAAGTAGAACATTAGCATCCAGCCCGAACAATTTGACGTAGATTTTCGCAAGCTCGAGTTTGATACCTTCCCCCATACGGAGCTCGGGCTTGCCGTGGTGGATGGGGCCGAAGGAGTAGACTTTGGGTACCATGTACTTTCTGACACTGTCCTTGTCCCGGTAGAGGGGCGGGGCCATCTGTATTCGCGGCCTTTTCAAAAGACCGCGAGTAAGGGAAGAGGTTCGACTCGGAGCTGCTGCTACCGCTTTCAGCTCTTTGAGCTTCTCATCCAGGCTGAACTGTCTGAGCTTCGAGGTGGATGCTCCTTTATAGTGGTTCTCTTCATCAGCTTGGTCCATTTCTTGAACAATTCGTCCAAGAGTGGGACTCGAACGGTGTTTAGGAGCGAACTCGAGAAACATAGTCCGATATTTACCAAGTTCGAGTTCGAATTGTAGTTAGAAATGCTTTTGTGTTTGTGTAAAAATATTTGTGAGCTCTTTATAAACCAATCCAAGATAATTGGTTCATGTTCGGAGACTCCTCGCAACTTGTAATAATTAACATGTATACATATCCCCTTAACCTAACCTATTACGAAAGTCAATGAAATATTTTTGACCGGTCGTACGCAGTTGCAAATTTCTAATAGGCAAAGGCGCCGGTGAACTAATTTTAAATTATTTTTTTCATGATTTTCAGTTGGAAAACGAATCTTTTTTACGCCTGACTAGTGACAAGGATATCCGATCGAAAGAATGACAATATTTTTTTTATGGAAAAAATATAAAAGCTTTGTTCGAGAATGTATTGACATCAATGTGCAGCTGTGGGAAGTCAACTTGGTTGTATTCTATGCAGAGTTGGAACTGTATTGTTTTTTCTTTGGATCTTCTTGATTCAATTGGAAGCATTATACGGCTTTTCACATCGCCTAGAGGCCAAGATTAATATAAAACCAGTCAAAATATGTGCATGCGTTGGTCTGACCATGGTTATCACTTAGATTATCATACATCTGGTTAGATCTTACTCTATCTTAAGAAGTGTTCTTCCCATTATATTTTTTAGATTATCATTCATCTAGCTGGATCTTTCTCTAACGGCACAAAAAATATACAAAATCAATGAGGTAACGAGTTTAAACTTTTATCTTAAGAAGTGTTCTTCCGATTATACTTTTTATAGATTAGATTAATAGATTATCATTCATCAAGCTGGATCTTATACAGTGTAATATTTATTTAAAAAATTATTGGGCCAAACTTAAAGCAGATGGGCCAATATCCCGGTCTACTGATGGACTGACAGCAAACTTAGTCACGCTTAACATAGAGAAAAATTATTTTAATACCTTATGATAAAAATAAATAAATAAAATATAGTGGTAAAAATTATTTTAGTATTGATGAAAATTAGTTTTGTCCATCAATTGTATTTTTTTTAATCACAAAGTACTAAATTAATTTTTCGAAACTATTTAAAGTTACTTTTCTCCTCAACACATATAAATTGGGTAATGTTGGTCCACTGCAAAAGCCCAAAGAATCCTTTTTGAGTGTTGTGTCTAGATAAAAGTGTTGGAGTTGATAGAACTATTGCATGGTTCCACTCGTAAATACCTAGAGGTAAAAGGGGCAAAACTTTTTTTTGTTAAAAGTTACAAAATGGTAAAAATTCTTAACACATCAAGAAAAGCCTAGTATTACCCTTGAGAAAAAAAAAGTTAGGTGATGTGCTCGAAGTACGGATGGATGTAATTATTGTGACAATTCATGAATGGGTTATAAAACTTTATTTATAAAAAAAATAAAGAAAGAGTCTTAAGCCATTTATAACCTGATTTGTTTCAGATTCAATTAAAACCATTTTCACCATTTCTCTGTTAATCACGTCTTCTTAGAAAGAAAACCATTGAAAAATTAGAATGAATTTTTCTGCATTTAAAAGGAAGTACCTGCATTGGAAGGAATCCAAAGATTGAAATGGGTTTGCCCCATATTACATTAATCTCCATGGACTTGTGGAGTCCTAGCTACTGAGAGAAATATAAGCAGATTCAACTCAAACATTAGATAATACATATATTATAAATAAAAACCATGCATTTGACAGCCACCAGCATGATTTAGCTCTCTTGAGCTTATATTATACAAAAGAGAATTGTTAAGAGAATGCTAATTATTTAATCAGTCTTCTTGGCATCTCCAGACTGCTTCTCTTCTACCTTGGCATCTCCGGATGGCTTCTTTTCTACCTTGGCATCTCCGGATGGCTTCTCTTCTACCTTGGCTTGAGCAATCTGGGCCTTTGGTTTGCCCTTCTTAGGCTTCACGAAGCAGAAGCAGGAGCAACAAGGGCACTGGAACAAGAACTTCATCTTGTTGCTTATTGTCTCCTGGCTCCTCTCCTTTCTTATCTATTGGTAAAGTAAAGCTGGCTCGCTTCTCCCTATCCCTTTGATATGGTAAAAATATTATATGTATTTGTCCCTCTTTTATGTATGGTTTCTACGTTGGATTCCAAATCAATCATTGTCACTTGGCTGAAGGAAAGGCGGTCCCGACCATTTCCGCTGTTCGTGGGTCCTCTCTCGGGTCACTTGCGTTGAAACTAAAGGAGGCCTCTTGGTGATAATGTCTCATGCAGGACATTACCCAGCTGTCAAGCATAAAGATTACTTATTTCTAGTTCGTACGTTCAAACAAGTGTCGGGTCACCGATGCTTGGTGGGTAAGATGATGACAGATTCTAACTCTACCTCTTATATATAGGAAAAAATTTTGCTTGAGAGGATAGTAAGACCCAAAGCCGTCGTCTAAAGCCTTGAAAGTTAAAACTTAATAGACTAAACTTGAAATTCACAACAAAACTCGAGTACAAAAATTGAGAACAGTACATATAAGGATGTATATCATGTGTAGGCAATAATGCACATATTAGAAGGTTCTTTGTTCAGCTTTATTACTTGACGAGTACAAAAGACACTACCCAAGAACATAAGCAAGGAAAAGCTGCACACTCCTCAGCAAAGTAGTGACAGATTCATTACCAACTACCGAGACCCCGATACTCTCTCCTGTTTTAAGACATTAGATGCCACCTGACGCCTATAGTCGAGCTGATGGCTTTTGTTCTTGAGTCGCTTTGCAGTAGTTATATACTCCAACACCGTTTTTACGACCCAAACGTCCCGCATCGACATATTGTACCAGAAGAGGACATGGAGCATATCTATTGTCCCCTAAGCCTGCATGGAGAACTCTCATGATCGACAAGCAGACATCCAATCCTATGAAGTCTGCAAGTTCTAAAGGACCCATCGGATGATTTGTTCCAAGCTTCATTCCAGTGTCTATGTCCTCCTTCATAGCTACTCCTGTGTAAAGCGTATAAAATGCCTCGTTTATCATGGGCATCAGGATACGATTTACTATGAAGCCAGCAAAGTCCTTTGAGCATATCACCGTCTTCCCAAACCTGCAGTTTATGACCAAAGCATTGAATGACAATTCAAAGTTCATCTCCAACCACTAGACATAAATTTAGTGGAAAGAAGAAGCAATGACTTTGGAAGTGATTGAGTCACCTTTCAGCTAAGGCTTTGGTCAGAAGAAACGTCTCATCTGATGTGTCTGCACCCCGAATAATCTCAACTAACTTCATCACTGGAGGAGGATTCATGAAGTGCATTCCAATTACCTGCATGTTACATGGTCCTTGAACCACTCAGAATCTTAAACTGCTTCGAGTATCTCAGAAAAAAATTGAATTCAGAACCATAATTTGGCTCAAAATAAAAGGTGCTTTGCGTGTATAACCTGAGATGGTCTTCCTGTTGCAGATGCAAGGCGAGTAATAGATATGGAACTTGTATTGGACGCCAAAATTGCAGACTTTTTGAGAAGCTTATCTAATTCGACGAAGAGCTTTTTCTTCACAGCTTCCGATTCCACGATGGCTTCAATGACAATATCTGCATCCTGCAGTTCCTGTAAGCTCGAGGTGCAATGTAAGCGTCCCAAGGCATCAGCAGCAGCTTCCTGCGAAGGAGATGAAGGAACAACAGTTGATGCAGAGAAAATAGCAGTAGGTTTTCCCAGTGATGTACATTCTATCATAATTTCCGGTTACAAGAAGCTTGCACAGGACTAGTGTTTATCCTTTTAGTCATACAAGGATAAATCATCTTCCATAAGCTGATCAATGACCAGGTAAAACCACATAAGAATGAAAAAAGGGATAGGTTCGGTTCAGAAGTATGATCCTCCGACCTATTGAACACAATATGCAACACATTCACAGAAGCTATACGTATGGGGAGCCTAAACGCCGCAGACAGATAGATACAGTGATAGATTTCTTCTGACAAATCCACAGTCGAACAAAATTGTGGCCCAAAACAGTCTTACTCATCTGAGCTGGTTCCTCCATCTCGATATGACCGGACCTCGATCCATTTCTTACGAGGATCCGAACTAACATACCAATTCGGACCAACTTTCTGTCGAAATACAAATCAAATATTGGACAACTGCATCCATCACTAATCAATATGTCACAATCTTGGTAGAATTAGTAACACAAAATACTCGAAAAGGATCAAGTAAAAGCAGCCAATTCAGTCAAATTCAGTAACATACATGGGGGCGACCATGAAAATGAGGAATAAGCAAAAACCATAGAAGAAAAGCAGCAATCTTTAAGAGAAAGAAGCGAAAAGGGTACCCGAGAAAGGTGGCGTTTGGAGACGAGACGGGCGAGGTTGGAGGCGATCAAGGAGGAAGCCTTGGAAAGGGCTTGGGGGTCGGAGTCGAGAAGCCACACGTGGAGGCCATGGACGGCGGCCAGCTGGGCGATTCCGGACCCCATCTGGCCCCCACCTACCACACCTACCACCTTCACTTCCTCCGCCATCTACCTTCCTCAACTTCACTTCCCCCTTCTTCCAACGATAAGGATCAGCTGCTCTCTTCTTGAATAGTGTACAATTCAACTCTCTTTGGTCTTCGTCTGTCACATTAATTTTGGTCCGGAGGTGGGCCACAAAATAATATAGGTTAAATAATAATCTTTTTAGTTCATGTTCCATGTCATAATTACTTCTACATCTTTGCTATTTAAAAATTTGTTTTATCGTCTTTGAAAAAAAATATTGGATTCAATTTTTGGGTTGACATCAATAATTCATTTCTAGATATTGAACTCGGATGACATTAACCGTTGACTTAGGAGACTAAAACCAATATTTAAACAAAGAACAAGGAGAATAAAATAAATTATTAAATGGCAAGGATCCTACCAGTATTATGCCATCGATCCGGGGCTTGATATTAATTTACCCAATAATATAAGCAACATCATGGGCCTGATTCTGGGCCCTGGGTCTGGAAGAAGGTTATGGTTTGAGTATCGCTAACGTACTGGGCCTGAATACATTACTACTTTTAAATTTTTAACCGATTGGGCCTGAATACATTACTACTTTTAAATCTTAACCGATTGGGCCTGAATACATTACTACTTTTAAATTTTTAACCGACGAGTACAAAAAACAAAGGATAAATAACGTATTATTCGTTAGTCTCTAATCATGATTATAACTTTGGAAAATAGGGTCCTAAGATAATGATAAAACCTATTAATCAATTGGCAATACGTGGCGCATTAATCGCAATAGATATGGTCAAATTTAGTGATATAGGAGCGGCCAAGTCAGCTTCGTATCCTCGCGGGGCTGGGCCCGCTGTCCGAATAATAATTACCAGGAACAATAATAATTGGAGGATTATAATAATATTTTTTTATGAAAGAAGGATTATGATTTGTTGGCCCATCATATATTTGTGGTGCATAAGATTCCAGGTGGCTGTTTTCTACTTTGTTCCATGCCTCGCCACTTGGCCCCATGGAAACAACTCGCGAAGAGGACAAACGTAGCCTCTTAACTAACAAAATAGTATAGATTTGATTAATGCTTAGTATTATTGGTACAGTGTAATTTTGCACTTAAGATGTTTTTTTATAATAAAAAAACAGTGCGGACTTAAATTCACTTAACTATGTTTTGAGTTTATTTTTTTAAAAAAAGTAAAAAGCTACTAAAAAATTATATTATATAAACAACTTGAAAGTGTTCAACTAACATACAATAACTTGTAGAAAAAACACATAACCACTCATGTGGATTGGGCAGGCAAACCTATCATGTCACGCACTATACGTATACGTCTTGTGTTATTGGTATTTCCAGCGTCTCTTATTGGATCATTATGGTGTAGTTTTCTACGCCAATCAGAGAAATTCGGTGGAAACAATTTGTCAATGCAAAATAAAGAAAAGTAAATATTTGAGATTTGCATTGACCATATATTCGTAGGCAATTATGACTTTAAAAAAATGCATATGCAGTTATTTTTGCCAAAACCAGAAAATTTGGCAATACATTTTTTCATTCTTTCACTTTTCGCTAATATAGCATGAGATGAGAGTGGTACAAAAACAATAATGATTAATGATTAGTTATTTAATTATAAAAAATGATCAACTTTTTTTACTATGTAACGTTATCGACTAGCTTAAATTTTAACTAAATAAAAAATTTAAAATGATAAAACTCCGTTAACGTATCTTTTCAATAATCCAAAATTGAAAGTTTCCAATAAGCTAAAATAATATTCTCCATGATTAGTGGGTGCTTATATTCACGAGCTAGAGTTACTACACCTCAAGAAACTCCTGAAAGGGACTCAAAACTGTGTGGTGGCAGTGCCAACTGACACCTCAGCACTCTCCCATTGGATCAGATAAAGCTCCATTAATTTCAACAATAATGCACCTTCCAAATTTGTCATTTACGTCATTATACGTTTGTCTGGTAATACATACATTAGTAAGCTACCCCACGAAAGGTAACAAGCATTGTTACAATCCACTAAGAACTGCCTAAATCATGAATCATTTGGCAATTATCCCATTTTTTAACAATTAAAATATATATAATCAACTGAAATCTTATCCAAATTTACATTTAAAAAATAGCTGGTAGACGCTAAAAAAACAGTCAGTAAAATTATCCTTTTAAGACATTGAAGGCAACTTTCTTATTCCCTCCCATAAACCATTTTTTCTTCATTTTACATCCAAATAAGCAACAATATGAAGATCAACGATCCTCCTCCTCCTCATCACAATTCCGACGACCCCAAGACGCCACTTCTCCCGTTGACCAAGGACTCGAATATACAACGCTCTCCAAGCTCCCACCTCGTTTCGTCTCCGATAACTTCCCTCCTCACGCGTGGGAATTTCTACGTGCTTCTTGGGCCCCTCCTGTGCGGTGTCATATGCTCCTTCGTGAAGCTCGACGGGCCGTCTCCGACGACCGGTCGTAACATGCTGGGGGTGCTGGCCTGGGTGTTCTCCTGGTGGGTGACGGAGGCAGTGCCAATGCCGATCACGTCCATGTCGCCGATGTTCCTCTTCCCGCTGTTCGGAATCGCCTCCGCCGACGATGTCGCCCAGTCGTACATGGACGACGTCATCGCCCTCGTCCTAGGGAGCTTCATTCTCGCTCTCGCGGTCGAGCATTACAATATCCATAGAAGACTCGCCTTAAATGTAAGCGACGTTTTTGAGTCATTAGTTGTGAATTTTTTTATAATTTGAAGTATTGTATTAATAATAAAAGTAGTAGGTACAATATTCATAAATCACCGGAGCAAACTTCCCAAAGTATTTAACTTAGTTGACTCTATCATAAAGTGAATTAATAAACAAAGTGGTCTTGGCCAACTAAATCTTCCACCGATTTCGATCATTAGTTGTGATTTATCTATCTGTTTTAGTCCATAATTAATAACTTATTTTTTATAATTTGAATTACTAACTCATAGGACAAATAGTAGAAACATGGTTAGTAGTTGTAGTTTAAGATGAAAGTTCCAACTTTATAATGATAACCAATCTTGATTCATCTTTTAGAATTTACCGAGTCAATTTTCACTATGTTAAAAAATAGAAATTGTTTGCTTGAAAATAAAATAAAACATAATACGGTCTAAAACTCTATGAACTAAGTTAATCTATCTAATTTTTTTTTTGACAAATTCTTTTTCCAACTTTACAATATGAATACTAGCGAGTTTGATACGAGAGTAATAATATCTTATATGTTCAGAAATATTAAAATTTGTTCTTTTTTGAATAATTACAACCCTTTTACAATTACGAGTTGCTATTAATTGAAAAAATATTTGAATTTAATTTAAAAATTATTAACCTTTAATCTTATAAATGTCATAAATGTAAAAATACTAAGTTGCGACAATAAACTTTCAATCTTATACACGAGTAGTCATATGTCCAAATTATTGGGAGCCCTGACGACAAAATGTGGGTCCCATGCAGATAACGTTGTTGTTTTGCGGGGACCCAATGAACCCGAAGCTCCTCCTACTTGGCATATGCGCCACGACGGCATTCGTCAGCATGTGGATGCACAACGTGGCGGCCGCCGTGATGATGATGCCCGTGGCCACCGGCATCCTCCAGCGCCTCCCGTCGGAGGCCACGACCACCACGACCGCGTTCGGCAAGGCGGTGGTGCTCGGGGTCATCTACTCCGCGGCAGTGGGAGGGATGAGTACGCTGACCGGGACAGGTGTCAACCTGATATTGGTCGGGATGTGGAAGAGTTACTTCCCGGAGGCGGACCCCATCAGCTTTAGCACGTGGTTCTTCTTCGGCTTCCCATTGGCTTTGGTCCTCTTCTTCGCTCTATGGGCCATTCTCTGTTTTCTCTACTGCCCAACAGGCTCCGGGGCGGCGCTCTCCTCGTATTTGGACAAGGCCCATCTCAAGAGAGAACTTGAACTCTTGGGTCCTTTGGCGTTCGCTGAAAAGATGATTTTGACCGTTTTTGGGGTGAGCAAGTTTAAAATTTTACGTACTTTGAAGGACTTAATGCTCGAAATAATAAACTACGAGGCTGTCGATTGAAATTTGTGTATTGGAGTGCAGACATTGATAGTTTTGTGGATGACTAGAAACATCACAGATGATATTCCCGGTTGGGGAGCTCTGTTCCATGGTCGTGCAGGGGATGGAACTGTCAGCGTGAGTATTTTCTTCCCTCTTAACTCGAATATATCGTCAAAATATCGCGTCGTGACGGATTTTATAATTGTTTTCGTTGTTATCCAATGATGTTATAGGTAATGATGGCGACCTTATTGTTCATAATCCCTAACAAGAAGAACAAGGGGGAGAAACTGATGGACTGGAACAAGTGCAAGAAGCTCCCATGGAACATCATCCTCCTGCTAGGCGCTGGCTTCGCGATCGCCGATGGGGTGAGGACTAGCGGGCTCGCTGACGTGCTATCCAAGGCATTGGACTTCTTAGAGGAAGCTCCCTACTGGGCCATTGCCCCTACCGTCAGCCTCATAAGTGCGACCATCACCGAGTTCACGTCCAACAACGCGACAACCACGCTGCTCGTGCCGCTGCTTGTCCAAATAGCTGCGACAATGCATGTCCACCCGCTGCTCCTAATGGTCCCCGGCGCGATTGGGGCGCAGTTCGCGTTCCTGCTCCCCACCGGAACACCATCTAATATCGTCGGGTTCACCACCGGCCACATCGAGATAAAGGACATGATCAAGACCGGAGTGCCGCTTAAGGTCGCCGGTATTGCGGCTCTATCCTGGTTGATGCCTACACTAGGTAACTAATTTCTAATCAATATTTATAACCGTGTCTCAGTTTTAATTCTGGGGACTAATGTAGTTGTTTCTTCTTCAATTACTCATAGTTTATTTGCAAAAAATTGTTTGGTTGGTGCAGGGGCTTATGTCTTTGGAACCAACGAAGAGATTCGATGAGCCTTCTCGCTTTATTGGAGATCACAAGATTACATATCGCATTTAAGTAATCTGTATGTTCGGTCAAGTTTGTAAATGTCAAATCATTATAAATCTATCTTTTTAAGGAGCTGAGAAAATTTATGTTTTGCTATGATATGCTGCCCATCTGCTACACCCTTGAATTTGTATTCTAAAATTAGGATTCAAACTTTGGATGAGTAATTATTTTTTTTAGGCCCAAGGACGAGTAGTTTAATTACTAAGGAACTCAAATTTACATATGGAGTAATTTTATAATGTTAGTAATATATTAAGTGGTGAAGAGTGGTACTAATAAATATATAAATTTACAAAAAATGAGATTTCATAACTATGTCGTGAATTTAGAAAATATCTTATAGCATAAAATTTTCATCAAGCTCGACATTTCTTTCTACCTTTTTTTCTCACGTCGTAGTTGTTCTCGTATACACTTCTCGCTCTCAAAATCTGTATCATTATTCTCAGACAAGCCTGTATCAATAAGAAAATACTTAAAGACTTATGAGAAAGGAATCTGCTAAAAAGTTTGGAATCAAAATCGGATTACATGCACATGATCGTTATAATTCAACCGGTTTATTATATTCTATCTCTAACCTGCATCATTTTTACTATTTATCTTCGAGAGTAATAACATATCTCCTCTATTTACGAAAATAATTTTTAAAACATCACCATTAACCTATGCACATGGTGGGTCATGCCATTTAATTTTAGCACACTTAAAAACATTTAAACCTGACTAATAATAGGTATTAAAATGTGTATATTAGCTCAATATTTGTATTGCACTGCATGATCTATATTCCACAATACTAGCTAATAATTTAGCCCAACGCTACACCCACGTACTCTCTCCCACTATAAATAAATACACACACACTAGACGAAAATAAATTAACCAAGAAAAACCAAACCAAAAGAGAAAGAGGAAGAGAAAAATAATGAAAGTACTGGTCGTGGGATTCATCCTCCTGGTCCTAGTGTCCGCGGGAAATTGCCGACGGAGAGATGAGGGGCCCCTAGGGTGGGAGCCCATACAGAACCTCAAGGACCAGCACGTTCAGGAGATTGCTGAGTTCGCGGTGGCCCAACACAACGCCCAGTCTAGTGCAGCCAGACTCGAGCTGAGGAGCGTGGTCAAGGGCGAGACCATGGGGGACGTCGAAGGGACCAACTACCGCCTGGTCCTGGCGACCGACCCCTCCGGCAACTACGAAGCTGTCGTCTGGGAGATGGATGTGCTCCATTTCAAGAACCTCACCTCCTTCAAGCTCATCTCTAAATCCTAAATACTTTGTAGCAACAAGGAATAAGTAGTTATAAACCAACTTGAGGTGATCCTTTCGGTTGCCGCTTAAGAAATGGATTAGAATAATTAACGACAGTTTATGAGAATATCATTGCTCCGAATAAACTATAACCTAGTTGAGTTCAAAGAGTTCTGTTTTGGTAAATGCTATAATGCTTCGGCAAATATTATATTGATTATTGATAAGTGTTTATCAAATAAGTTTTGTGAGGATAAATTAACGCACTATATTTTTCTTTTGGTTTACACTATCTTAAG
>SOPF01026003.1:0-35336 GCA_012979155.1 Hypericum perforatum
AGAGTAGTTAATGATCAGATTTGGTAAGATTTGGCGTATCTCCTTTAGATGACACTCCTCGTGAGCAAATGCAGAAGGAAAGAATGGATGGGATAGAGTCAAAGCACAGGAACAATAGCATCGATGAGAATATGAAGTACTGGAAAGAAATGATGGAGGGTTCCGAAAGAGGCTTGCAGTGCTGCCTTCGTGGGAAGTTGGACATGCAAGACCCAAATAAATCTCTAAGAGATCCAGTCTATTATCGTTGCAATCCAGTTCCTCACCATAGGATTGGATCAAAATACAAGATATATCCTACATACGACTTTGCCTGTCCATTTGTTGATGCTTATGAAGGCATCACTCATGCACTCCGTTCAAGTGAGTACCATGATAGAAATGCCCAATACTATAGGATTCAAGAGGATATGGGCTTCCAGAGGGTCCACATCTACGAATTCAGCCGCTTGAATATGGTCTATACTCTTCTCAGCAAGCGCAATCTTCGCTGGTTTGTTGATAACGGAAAGGTTGATGGTTGGGACGATCCACGTTTCCCCACTGTCCAAGGCATTGTTCGTAGAGGTCTGAAGGTGGAAGCGTTGATTCAATTTATTCTGGAGCAGGTACGATAATTTGGGTTAGCACCCATGATTAAATACGTTGTTATTATGCTTTGCAATATTTCTTCTATGATGGATGCTTTAAGGTATGCTAGTGACTCTTGGCATTCACTCTTCTTTTTTGTTGCTATACTAAAAGATTTAATGTGGTTTTGTGGGCGAGGCATACTTCATCCGTACTGTTTTAATTTCTCTCTTGATGTGTTTTCAGGGAGCATCGAAGAACCTGAATCTGATGGAATGGGACAAGCTTTGGACAATCAATAAGAAGATTGTGGACCCTGTATGCGCAAGACACACGGCTGTAATGGAAGAAGGTCGTGTGCTGTTCACCTTGACGAATGGTCCTGACAAGGCATTTGTCAGAGTCATCCCAAGACATAAGAAATTTGAGGGAGCTGGGGAGAAGGCCACGAGTTACACAAAGAGGATATGGATAGATCAGGCTGATGCAAGGTGCATATCTGCAGGTGAGGAAGTAACCTTGATGGACTGGGGAAATGCGATAGTGAAGGAAATTATCAGGGATGAGGGAGGTAAGATATTGCAGTTGGTTGGTGTCTTGCATCTCGAAGGTTCCGTGAAGACGACAAAGTTGAAGCTCACATGGCTGCCTGAGATCGATGAACTAGTGACGCTCGCACTTGTGGAGTTTGACTATCTGATCACGAAGAAGAAGGTATTATAATACCTAATGAACCTTTAGTAGCTTTGTTCACCTGCTAAGATAACTGATGCATATTTTGGTTCTTTTTGGGGTACAGCTAGAGGAGGAAGACAAAGAAGGGGAGAGGTTCCTGGAATTTGTGAACCCGCGCACGAAGTGGGAGACACCGGCCCTCGGGGATGCAAACATGAGGAACCTGAAGAAGGGGGAGATTGTGCAGCTGGAGCGAAAAGGATACTTCATATGTGATGCTCCTTTTGTTAGATCGTCGAAGCCGTTTGTTCTTCTTGCTGTTCCCGATGGCAAGCAGTCTACTACTAGTCTATCAAAGTAGTTTCATCAGGTTTCCTCCCTTTTAGTTGCAACATTTTCCCGAGGTTGTTGTAAAAGTATTATTGCTCCTCCTGAAATTTCGAGGCCATTATGTTTGTTGCATGTCATCGCTGCCTTCCTTCCTTGGCGATGACGACTTAGTTTCAGAGTAACAAAATGACCAAAGGAGTCATATAATGTCATATCTTTCTTACATCATGGATCGACATTCAGTTTATATACTAAATTAAATAATTTAGCTGAGCACATTTATTAACGAAAGGAATTTCTTGTCGATTCTAGAGAGACAAGTAATGATTGAGCCGGTGTTTACTAGTAACGAATCAAGCAAAGAAGAAGAAGAGCTAAGCGCCTGAGAATTAAGATGCTTGCTTCTTCTTCTACTCTCCACCATTGACTCCGATTTGATAAAAATAGAGGATCAACAACCCCAACTCCCCATTGACCTTCCATTTTGGCCTCATACACGCGCCCACTGCACTCGTCTGATTTATTCCTTGTGGACTTTTTCATTCTTTTAATTTAAAACTTTTTTTTTTGTTTCACTCAAAAGTCATTCCTTCTTTTGTTCCTCTCTCTCTTTTCTCTGTTTGTCCGGCTCTCTTTCCGGTGCATCGTGCTGGAATATCCTAAAAGTTATTACTATTTCTTGACCTACATATTTTTTCCAAGGATTTTGATTAGGAACCTTTGGTTAAGAAACAAGATTACGCGACATAGAGATATGCACGCAATGTATAAAAACAGACATAAATGACACAAAAAAGTTGACCAATAGTATTATAAACTGCTGATACGATAACAAACATTTTATAATTTATCCAATGCCTGTTAAAATCAGCAAAATTGGGGAATATACTCTTGCTCCGAAATAAGGAAGTCTTCGCAGAGACATGAAAGAGGAGCGAACTAAACACCCGTCTGTCTTATTGAATATGACCGACAATTAATAAATGGCCGAGGCACGAGAATGACTAAGGCTTGGGGGCGAGCCTGGCCTTGATCGTCTGGACCTGCAAGGTGCTGACCTGGAAGGCCTTGGAGAGGACGTTGTCGGGGACGGGCGGGGTAGAGGCGAAGAGGGTGACAGCGATGGACTGTGTGCCGGGGAGCTGACTGTTGAAGGCGGCCAGCACGGCAGCGGTGGCGTTGGTGGCGTCGTTTCTCTGGAAGTGGACGAGCCCCTTGGGAAAGACGAACACCTCCCCCTTGGTGATGGTCTTGGAGACGAGGACGTTGGCGGTGGTGAGGAAGCCGACCGTGAGGGTGCCGTCGAGGACGTAGACAATCTCGGTGGCGCGGGGGTGAGTGTGGGGAGGGTTGAGGCCGCCTGGGGCGTAGTCGATGCGGGAGAGGGACACGCCGAGGGTGTTGAGGCCGGGGATCTTGAGGACGTTGGCCCCGGTCACCAGAGACCCCAAGGTGTTGTTGGTTGAACCGGGATTCTTTATCCCACCAAAGAAGAAGTCATCCGCTGTCACCGTCTCCTTGCACACGAACCCGTTCACTTTCACCCCTGCACGTCCGCCTCCATCAATCATTATCCATTAATCATACATACTAAATTGACAAACTTTAAACTAACCTACGAAGCCCCTCTCTGTGTTTATACATACCAACTGCATCCACTTCCCAATCATTCATTCATGCATGCATGCAATCAACAATGTAATGTTTGACGTCCGGACCGGACCGGACCGGTAGTGTAGCGGGGTGAAGAGGAAACAATGGCAGGAATCATCTACATCTATTGAAAATCTCTGCTCCTTTCCAAAAACAAAAAAAATTACGTGCAGTAATTGTCACGTTTTTATGCCAACTTCCTAAAGACATATATGTATATAAATAGACACAAGAGACAAAGGGCTGACTTGAATATGGACGGATAACATGATATTTGCGGTCGAAAGTAGAGCATTAAAGTGAAGATGGCAATTAATGACTAAAATGAAAGAACGGAGAAGGAAGAAAGTGACCTGAAGTTAGATCGGCGACGCAGAGATCTTGAAGCATGTCAGGGTCGGCATAGGCAAGCTCCACAGCCAGGCTCAACATCACCACCACCAACACAGCAAGTCCTCCTCCTCCTCCTGCTCCTCGGCCCTCCATCGCTGCTTAGTTTTTGTAAGATGAGAAACGACCAAATAGATAAATAGATTATTATTGGGAATGAAATAGCTCTCCCTCTCCCACCTGCTTTATTTATACTAGTCTGAATATAGCCTTCAAACATTAATCCGGAGACCTAGGTAGGTATATACATTAAAGTAACTTATAACTAAAGAAGCTAAGTAAAGCAGTATTAAATCGTGAAATGTATCTGGATGGCTGGCTGGCTGCAAGTAATTTTCATATTATTATAAATTATTATATCCCACCCAACCACAATACATTATGGATAATTATATTAATTTAGCCATCCCGCTAACGTTCCCCAACTGCTCATCGCGTGCTTACCAATTTTAACATTTAGGCCAACTTGGTTACCAATCACCCAGCTCCCGATATGCACCTGCTTTCCCAACGTTTCCACGTGACAGTCACCAAATTATTATTAATATACTTTCGGTTAATTAGTAATTACAATGGTAGACTCGGTATATACATCTGTATGTTGTACCGAAGTACAGTACTAGCACTGGGGTCGTATATATCCATCCTTTGACAATTGACCATAATCGAACTTGGCCCTTCCGGAAATTCCAAGGCCACCAAGCATGACATCATCCATCACGTCCCGTATTCTTTCGATAATTATTCTCTATGATTATTCAAATAATAACAGAATTATATTCGGACATCTAGTAATATAACAAGATAAAAAAATAGGTTCTACTTCCCTGCGTTCCTTCGAGGAAGCTTTAATTATCTAGTGTGAGATTAGTTCAACGATAACCAATCATATGAATTTTATAGAGGTTCTTTTAACTGTCAACTTGTAGCAGCAACGTGTTTCGCTTGAAAACCATAACAGAGATTGGATACTCGTACGACAAGACAAGACAAGACAAGACAAGACAAGACAAGAGGGGCAACCATAATAGATATCCCAACAGTTGCTCTACTTCGTGTTTCATTGCTATTGCGACTCTGTTGATCACACCGAAGCATCTAAATCCCAGTCAGCTTAACCACTCGGAGCCTATTTGGCTGAGATTTACATGAATCTTTCAGGTTGGACTATCCAAACTCGCTCTTTCCTCAACAGGATGTAGCAGAACATGAAAAAAGAATGGGCAGATGGAACCGCAGCCGAAGAATTTATTCATTGCTAACTTTATGTACTAACTCTATATGAATTCTATGAGGCAGTGGACATCTCGACATGAGTGAGACCAGCACAAAAAAGATTTAGAAAAAAAAAAATGTAAAATTGTATGTTCTTGATACTTGATCCTGCTACAACTATTCCAACTCCCTTCATGCAGATCTTGAATTCCACTAATAACACAGTCAAGGATGAAGCTGTTCTTCACAGAACCGAAAAGGATGTGTGCTTCTTAAGCGACCAAGATTAAATCCTTTCAGGTAGCTAAGCAACCAAATAAATTGTTGGGCTTTGGGCCCAGAAAAAATATGAGTGGGAAATGAAGTCAGCGCTTACGTCAGCGCTGACATCATCACCCGGATTAGTAGCAGTGGCACGCCACTTGGCGCCACATGGACCGATGTGGCATTTTTGGTGCCAAGCAGGCACGAGGATTTTTCCCTATAAAAGGGAGAATCCGCGTGATTTATTTGTAATTATCCACTCCCATTTTACACAGAGAAGGCATATTTCAGTTTAGTACTGAAACTTATTTTAGATTTATATTTTGGGTAATTCGTGGAAATTGAGCAATCGGTCCGTGCGAACGTGACGATACTCGACCGACAACTCACAATAGACGGTCCGCATCCGATTATATACTTGCTACAACAAGTAAGTGTGATTTAATTAACATAATTATCGTTTAATTAAATCATAATTAAAAGCGTGATTATTCATTAATTACATGCTTAATTACAACATAAATGAACACTTTACCACATCACAACTATATGTAGCAACAACATTCATTATATAATTTATCAGTCATTTGACTAACTGACCTATTATGAGTTGATACATATTTTAGGAATGTCAAAAATACTTAAGACTTCTGAAGTAACATGGATTGAATGAGCAAAAACTGGTTATTGGTCTATTAAGAGAATTATGGGAGCACTAGTTGGCCAATATATAAAGACCCAAGATTATGGTCCATAAAATACTAAATCGATTATGCTCCCTTCTCCTATCAAGAATAGCGACACCTGTCCATGATAATCTAAAGAGATATAGTTGAATAAGACAACAAATCATTGTGTTTGTGCAGATTTCGTTGTTATGGATTGTCGTAGGGATTATGCAATAGCAGGCGATTGTATGTTATGAATTCTTAACAATTCAATATGATGTTGATATTGGGTTACTAGATATGAAATATATCGAACAAAATGATCAACTAAAAATCGTATGTAAGAGCATAGAATGATAGAAGATATTGTACTTAAACGAACAGTCATCGGTACGTTATAGTGTATGACACATGGGAGGCCTATGAAGTATGAACACATGTTGCTATAATTAACTTGCGAACTAAGCCTTAGTCTTGTATTACATAAGAGACAATCAGTCAGAAAAAAACTAACTAGTGATGTAGGAATAGCACTTCTCATTACTCAATCCCAAACGATTGCAAGAGACGTGAAGTCATACACACTTTGGACGGGCTATCGTGGAAATTTACAAGACCCTAGCTGAACATTTTCTGCAAATAGGGCCGGGTCAACATAGAAGCCCATAAAGTCTTGGTCACCTCGGCTTGGCTTTATTCGGATTCACGTGCCACCATACTACTTACTGTATAGGCTTTTACCGGGAGATGCCGTAATTCATCGGCATCATCGTGTCACCATTCACCACCGCCAGCTAGCTAGCTGCCTCATTTTTATCAAATTTGGTTTTCGATGCGTTGGGAAATATCGGGATGGGCGGTGGAGAGGCTAATCCAAAGTCGGGCTCACGTGCGATAAGATAGATGAACATTATGATGATCTGATTACCTGGCCTCGCCTTCAAATCTTAATAATGTATATTTTTTGGGTATAAAATTTGCTTTCCAAAAATAAAATCTCTTTAGCTTAGCCAGATAGAGATGCAACACAATGGAATTTAATTAAATTAAGCATTTCAACTATTGCCTGTCTGTTATCTGTATATTTATTCCAAAGCAGATCCGCTACTGTCCAATTATTCCCCACGGGCATACCATTTCTAGTTTGGTGCGTATACATATACCAGCGCATATATCAATTCATGGATATAATTATGAACTTTTTATTCTTTGGATTTAAATCAGTTGTAAAGTTAGGCTGAATTCGGATTATAATACTTTTTATAATTTTTTTTTATCGTTTCCCCTGGTCGGTCAAGACCGCCAACAAAACTCTCTCAGCCAGCCAGTCATCCTCCAACTCTATGGATATAGCAAGGAGTATGTATTTTTTTTTTTCTTTTGTCAACTGTTGAACATCTACGGTATTAATAAGGTGGCGTCGGTACCCATTCAAAGAAGAACACGTGGCTGTCACTTACTGTGGGGTGCAACATTGTCGGCTACGATAGCGCCTGAGATGCTCCCTGGACCCTCGACTGGGACTCGCCACCCACTTAAATATGTTCCCATCTAATTTAAAATACCACATTGGACTAAAATCCCACTTACTCTAATTTTATAAATATGAAAAACGGAGAAAGCAAGAAGTAGACCGATATCTGAAAGTCTTGAATCCGAAGACCTCATGACAGGCGTATATGAAGTGGTAATTCGGCTGCGGTTGTTGGGAAATTCCAATATTCTATTTCGTACCGACGTTTAAAGTAATTTTCAAAGAATAATTATGGTTAACTGTAGTAGAAGAAAATTGCTGATGGAAAATAATTTCGACACATCGATATCTTCCCAAAATAACTAATTAGCGGAAATCTGTTGTGTTAACAAACACTTGCTACATGATAGGTCCGATGATAATAAATTTTAATCATTTCTAAACGGTTGGCAATTTAAATTTCATTTTTCTTTGAATATGGAAAAAAAATTCTTAAAAAAACAAAACTCAAAATTTTCGAATTTCAAAATTTAAACTCAATTGCCTAAATTAAATATTCTCACAAAAAATCATTGTGTTTTTTTATAAGAAAAAAATCTATAGTGTTTTATAACTAGAAAAGGAAGGTCCACCATACCACAAAACATCCACGACATCAATTGAGTGGCTATCCTATTTATGGGTTGGGTTTCAGTCGGGGGCTGGTAGTGAATTAACGGCAACGTCACTGCCGACATATATGTACATATATGTACACACATATATATATAATTATAATTTCAGCTAAGCACTCTCTAATTGTTTGATTATTAATTGAGTACTGTCTTTTTTTTATGTGTGAGATCCAATATATTTCAATTTTTATCATTGGAATGTCTATTTGCTCGGTTCCAATATTTTTGGTAAAACGTACCATTGCTACCTTCGTAAAATGCCAACTCGCAGATTAGTACTTGATAGCGTGACAGATGATCATTCCTCTAACCAGATTCATACATATGCATCAACAATTGCCGGAGCCCAATTCTTGAGTTGGCATTCTACGTAGGCAACATAACAAACCGTTTTGTCAAAATTTTCTAAATCAGACAAATGGACGTCCGAAGTCCAAAGTTAAAATGAGAATAAATTAGACAGCTCACAAAAAAAAACAACACACAAGTAATATGTGTGTGTGTGTGTGTATATATATATTCTAATCGGTAGCAATTGATAATAAATATGTATAATATACTACATAAATAATGTAAATTACAGACTCGGTGGCATCTAACAATAAACTAGTTTTGGGAATCGCAATTTTCTGGTCGGCCAGTGCTTAAAATGGAAGATAAGGTAGTGGGCGGATGAGTAATCAATAATCTACCCTTATCCCATTGACCGTTTACAAGTCCTTGAAAGTTGGCATTTCTTTCATTGGATGGAATAGGAGAAAACTGAAACAGCTTCACGGATCACCACAACCAGTAATATAGCGAAAATTCATATTAGTATTCTTTGATTTGAAACATATAAATAGAATTATAATCTATATACATACACACACACACGACTGATTGATTTGGTATGTATTAGAAAGAAGATATAGAAGATCACATCGTTAATTCAAATATATAATACGCGGTAATTTCTCTGAACTTAAAAAAGGGACGAAACTGCTTAACTAAATACACAGGCCACTGATTCGTGAAACAAAGGCATGTAAAATGGAGAATAAATAATTCAGTTGGGTCCTCTCCTCTTGTGGCTGGCTGTTGCAGAATGCCACTAAATAATTAATTGGTATCAGCTACGCGTTAAGTATCGGTCGCATGCCCTACGTGTTGTAAGGAAACAAGCGAGAGGAGGGACACGTGTGGGGCAAACTTAGCTTTTCACATGATCAACACTAGCAAAATAATATGCAAAATGGCAAATTACTCCCTAGTCTCCAGTCTTAATCGAATTCTCCTATCGGGTCCTTTCTTTCTCATTAACGATTTAGTCGTCCCTATATTTTGAGAAAATATTGGTCTCGGGTCCCTAGTTGACTTAAGAATCCATTTTTTTTACATGTGAAATGACTATTTTACTCTTCACAAAAAGACAAAAGAGTAATTATTTTTGTCTTTTTGTGAAGGGTAAAAAATTCATTTCACATGTCAAATGAAAAAAGAGGCTGATTTGGTCGGTGGGAATCCCATACAAACATTTTCTTATAAAACAGGGATAGATTACTCATTTATGAAAAAGAAAAGATTTGATAAGATAATTATATTAAGTCTAGGGACCAGAAAATAATTTACCCTATGCAAAATTGAATTCATTTCTTAACGATGGGAGATTGTGATTTCTATATAAAGTAACCAAATCCCCCCTTATCTACACCAACACCACCACCACCGCGTCACCACCTAGAGAGAGTGTGTGTTACTACTACTTACTGTTAACGAGAAACAAATAGTTAAAGGTAATTAACAACAGAGAAACAGAGATCATAAAATGTCGGGCACAGCTAATTTCATAGATATCCTGCTGGCAATCATATTGCCGCCCCTCGGTGTCTTCCTCAAGTTTGGCTGCAACGTACGTATACAATCTAATTTACCTAAATCTCCCCCTTTTAATTACATGCTCTTTATTTTTCTTTAGTTTTCCCTGGGGGGAGTAAATCCTTAATAATTCTGACTTCTCCTCTCTGATATTGTGGTTTTTTTTTGTTGTATTTATGTATGAAATAATCAGTCAGAGTTCTGGATCTGTTTGGTTCTGACCCTTTTCGGGTGGCTCCCTGGGATTATTTATGCTATTTATATCATCACCAAGTAAAAGTGAAGAATCATCATCCGCTGCCATGTAAGTTCTCTCTCTCTCTCTCTGTGTTTTCATTTTCATGTTTTGAAATAATAATATTGGCCTTAATTTGGTGTATACTATGTTATAAAGGAACAAAGCCATATTGTTTACGGTAATGATACCATGTTATAATCTACCTGCCATTAGCTCTCCGGTCTGGTCACACTACTCACTAGTATTCTAATTTTTAGCCATAATTCGTGTAGTTCTCTTAATGATTTACTGGTATCTTTAACAAATATGAATTCTTATTTTTAGGGGAATCGTAAGTTCCTTTTTAAGTTAATGGATTTTTTGGATTTTTTTAATTAATGGAATAAGTTAGAAGTTTGGCCTTTATTCTAATTCCAACTTTTTACTAGTCAGTCAGTCAAACCAAGGTAAAGGGTTTGAAACTTTTCTCGATATAGAAAATTAAGAATCAATTAATAGATTTGAGTGTTGGCAAGAGAATAACTCTGTCATTGGAAAGTTTTTTTCCAAACCGAAGCTTGTAGGATCAATACAGCAATGTTCTAGTTGATCTAAGTAGAACTTATGTGGTATTTATCTCGAATCTAAAATAATCTTTATAATAATTTCAGATACTATATCATATAAAAAATAACGTACCCCATTCGACTCAGGCGTGGAAGCGACATATAATCTTGTTACGGAATTGCCTCGCATGTTTTTGTAAAAAATGTCACTATTGAAATTAAAAATTGATCTCTTTAAAAATTAATTGACCTATAAATTAAAAACAAAGTTCAAATTGAAACCAATTTTAAAAAAGTTCAGAAATTATTTAATTTTTTAAAATAACCACTTCTCAAATTTTTAGAGTTCAGGCGCCTGACTCGATTAATGTTGCAATTAAAATCTTGGTGGGTCTTGAAAGATGGATTGGTTACCCCATTAACGTGCATGTTTATTTCACGTGGGATGATGGAAACATCATACAATAAATGGAAACATCAAATGAAATATTACACATTTTGAAATGAATGTTTTTTCATAGATATTTTTGTAGACAACTTCCATTTATTATGTTCAGGGACCACTGAAGTGATCCCATTGGGATAAGATTAGAGACATAACTAGCTTCATAAATTAATATTCTATTTGTGATATTATATCGGCTCTAATTGAATTTTACTTTATTTTATGAACGCTCTAAATTGAAGTTGGTGTGCTGGTGCAGGTGAGTACGTATGGAAAAATATCGAGGGAGTCATTCCTTGCTTGGAGATAGAGTGCTTCTACTGTTTGTGTATGTGTGTTCAATTTTGGACATGTTTGTATTCCTATTACATAATGGGAGATTGACTTGTTCAGAACTAGAAGGTGTATTTGGTTTAGTAGATGTGATTGTTTTTGTGTCCCATTCCTTTTTTCTAATAATTATCCGGTCTTTCTTTTATCAGCAACTCTTTCCATTACCATTCATGTATGGTCCTCCATTGGTTGAGTGATCTTCAATAATATTAAATAAAAAAGAAACAAATTGGCTGTCATTTAACAACGCGTGAGACATGGTTGACATGCCATTACATTTTTTTTTTTACATTCTTGGTGCTTTCCTTTCGGGATGTGTTTATATTTGTTCAAATCGAATAGCCATGACAAAATATTTTCTTCCGGATCCGCCTCTCGAGTGATAAATATAGCATGTTGTTTCTATTAATCAATCAGATACTCCTGGACATATCGTTATTACAATGGAATTCATCTCCGCTATCCGCTGCAAAGAAATAAGAGGAAAATTGAGTTGGGAAATCACTTTTTCAGTTCCATCTTTTATCCTAATTGCTTTGGATTCTGATTTCTTTTCACCATAAAAACCACCACCACTTTTGGTAGATATATATTTAGTAAAATATAACTTTTACTTATAAAAGATACTCTTGATTTAGAAAGCAGCCCCAGCCTCGTCGGGGCCGACAACAAAGTAATGACAAGAAAGAACTCTAAATGAATTCAAAAAGTAATACCATAGATGAGGCAATTAAATAGATGAAAGGAGGGACCACTTCTGCTTGTATGATTAAGTGTTAAATGAATTTGTTAAGGATTTGTATTGATTGCACACTGAAAATTTTATTTCAACTGTACCAAAGAAAAAGTTGATCGCATAACAATATTTTATTTTTCAACATTTATATGTTTTATTTATCATGTTTAATGTTTTGTATATTAACAAAGGTATGTATGGTTTGTGTGCTTTCCACGTAAATTTTTGCATTTTCGAAAAAAAAAATCATAATGTCATTATTAAAGTACTCGAAATGTCAATATTATACTGAAAAAAATATGTCAATAAAGTTTATTTTTTTTATTCCATACTATTTGAAATAATTTTTATGTGTACACAACCCATCTACATACACTGATTTTATTTATTCCAAAAAAAAGGATGGTCTGTATGTAGATATTAATAACTTCACTTTTAAGACTTGAATTTATGTTTATTTTTTCACGCCAAATGTTTGTCATGCTAATTACTTATTGTTGAAGATGTATGGATGGTAGAATGATTGCCATACTAACTGCTCGTTGTTGAAGATGAATGGAGAGTAGAATGAATCATTTAAAGTTGACCCTATCAAGGGATCTGCGACCCACATTCACAATTATAATGGTTTAATGTAAATCGAAAACGTGCATTAAACACATAGTATTTTGCATCTATTTTTATACTGTTATCTTTATTTTTTTTTGCATCTTGTTCTTTATTTTGTATCATTTTATAAATATTTGAATTTTAGGAGATCAATGAGTTTTGTTAACTAATTTATAGGAAAATATGCAATTTTGAAAAAAAAAATCATACTTGATGAAAAAGTCTAGCAAGGATAACAGATTTGGAAGAGTATTTTGGTCAATCTTGAAACAAAATTTGGAGAAATGTATAGCATGAATTTGAAGATCTTTATGTTTTCTTTTCGTTGATATAAGAAATGCATAAATGGGAATTCAAATGAAAAACATACGACCAAAATACTAAATACTAATATAAAAGAATATTATTGTAGAAATTCAATGACAATATTGAAAATTCTATTGAAGACTAATATAGGTGATTAATTCGGGAAACGAATCATGTTAAAATGGAGAATATTTCCTATTGGTTCTCTCCTCTGGCTGCCCCGCTGTGGCACAATGCCATTATTAAATTGTAAAATGGGTATTATCCGCTGGATGGATGCCCTACGCGTTGCAATGAAACAAGGGGAAGGGTGGACACGTGTGGGGCCAAACTTGGTTTTCACGTTAATCTGTAAAACTATCAAATAGTATAGAAATTGAATTCATTTCTCATTTCTCATCCATAGGAGATTGTGATTTCTATATAAAGTAACGAAATCCCCCTTCTACCACCACTACCACCACCACCACCAGAGAGCGAGAAAGAGTAATTTAAGTTAATTTGTAAAACACAGAGAGAGAGAGAGAGAGAGAGAGAGATCATAAAATGTCAGGCACAGCTAATTGCATAGATATTCTGCTGGCAATCATATTGCCGCCCCTCGGTGTCTTCCTCAAGTTTGGCTGCAACGTACGTATATCATCATCTGTTTTCATCAGTCTTCTCCTTTTTTTAATTGTTTTTCTCATTAGTTTTCCATGGGTAGTAAATCCTTAATAATTCTGACCTCTCCTCTCGGTTCTTATGGTTTG
Source organism: Hypericum perforatum (assembly GCA_012979155.1). Taxonomy (NCBI): domain Eukaryota; kingdom Viridiplantae; phylum Streptophyta; class Magnoliopsida; order Malpighiales; family Hypericaceae; genus Hypericum; species Hypericum perforatum. Next base: position 13,735 of record SOPF01026003.1, read on the forward strand.
TGCTTGTTATATAAAATAAACAGGTGGAGTTCTGGATCTGTTTGCTTCTGACCCTTTTCGGGTGGCTCCCTGGGATTATCTACGCTATTTATATCATCACCAAGTAAAAATGATGTCGCCGCCATGTAAGCTCTCTCTCTTTGTCTGAGTGTGTTTTCAACTTTCATGTTATAAAGGAACAGAGCTAGCCGTATTGTTCATGGTATTGATACCATGTTATAATCTACCTGCCATGCCATTAGCTCTCCGACCAAATCAAACTTCTCAGTACTAACTAGTATTCTGATTCTCAATGAGTTACTTGTCTCATTAACCAAATATAAATTCCGTCTTTAAGTTTTCGGAATTAAGTAAAAAGCCTGGCCATCAGTGACCTCCACCCTCCACCTCGTTCAAATTCCAACTCTTTACTAGTCAGTCAGTCAAGCGTTTCAAACTAGAATACAGCTATATGGATAATATTTTTGGACTGTAAAGTCTTGTAGAGCGGTAACTTCCCTTCGCTATCTGCGGTGTGGATGGTTTTATGCGTTCGAATCCAAGTGATCGGTTGATTGTATATATACGGTGAGGTGAATAATTAATACCTTTTGGTGTTTTTAGTATAACTCTTTTATTTTTATTTTCTAGTCTAACTCTTTTATTATAGTAATACAATTTTCACCTATTAAACTTTTAGATTTTAGGGGTTGGCAAAAGGATAACTCCGTCGTTGGAAAGTTGATTTATTATTCAACCCGAATCTTGTAATTAATATATCTAAACTAGCGTAGTTCACTAAATTAAGGGAGCAATTATAATCTTGGTGGCCCCCTATAAGATAGATTGGTCACCCCACTAACGTGCGAGTTGATTTCACGTGGGATGAAAGAAATATCATACTTTAAACGAAAATATCAAAATGAATCATCACATTATGAAATGATTGTTTTTCCCACGGATATCGCTGTAGACGCCTTCCAGCAATTACGTTCAGGGACCACTAAAGTGGCCCCATTAGCATTACCGTAACTAACTCGTAAATTAGCATTATTCCGTTATGTGGTATTATTATATTTTTTTTTTTTGATTTAAGTGGTATTATTATATTGCCTCGACAGTCTTAACTGAAGTTGGGTGTGTTGGTGCAGGTGTGTACGCATGGGACTATATCTAGGGAGTCGAGTCATTCCTTGCTCGAAGATGGATTGCTTCTATTTTACTGCTTGTTTTTGTGTGTCTTCATTTCATTTCATTTGGACATTTGTATTGCTGTTAACATAATTGGGAGATTGAGTTGTTCAGAAGGTGTATTTGGGTTAGTAGATGTGATTGTTTTTCTTTCACAATCTTTTATTATTATTATTATAATTACCCGGTCTTTCATTTATCAGCAGCTGTCAAGTACCAGTACATGTGCAATCCATTGGTTGAGTGATCTTCAATAATATTTATTAAAAAAAAAAAACCAGAAAAAATGGTTGGCGTTTAACAACGCGTGAGACGTGGTTGACATGCCATAACACTTGTGACGGTGCTTTTCTTTCAGGATATGATTATATTTGTTCAAATCAAATAACCCTGGTAAATTATTTTCTTCCGGACCCGCCTCTTGGGTTATATTGTTGACTTGTTTCTATCAATCAAATAATGTCGCTAGCGATATCGTTATTCCATGGTATTTTTTTGGTATGTTGACTTATTGCGTATTACTGTGGAAATTACCTCCACTTTCACTGTAAAAATCTAAGTAGGAAAAAATAGAGTTGGGAAATGACTTTTACAGTTTATCTTTTCTCCTAGTTGCTTTGGATCCTGATTTCTCTCACTATAGAAAACACAATCACTTTGATTCAGAAAGCAAAAGCCCGGGCCTGGTTCAGGGCCGACACAACGCAATGCAAAGAAAGAACCCAAATTCAATACCAAAAATACAGACAGTTAAAAAGCGGAAGCAGGGACCCACTTCCACTTGCATGTTTAAAGACTAGTGTAGTATTATTACGCTAAATACTGGTGGTTGTTTCCTGAAGTAAATACTATTTTTTAATTAAATACCAGCTATTTTATAGCTGAATTTCCATTCATTTTTTTTCACGCCAAATGCCCTTACCGTAATAACTATTGGTTGTTAAAGATGGATGGTGGAATGAACCATTTAAAGTTGACCCTCTAAAGGATCTGCGACCACTGATGGTTGAAATCACTCCTTCCTAATAAGGGTAAGATTACGTGCATTATTTGTGATTTTATATGTTTAGAAATCTGAAGTTTTTTCCTAATAACTATTTAACATCAATATGCTTAGCATATATGTCCTTGTGAAGTGTACATATCTACATTTCATAAGTAAATTTCATTTGTTATGTATAGTAGTAGTACATAATAATATTTACACCCAATGGAACACACTCCCACTCCAGAGAGGTTACTTCTATGTAGTACAAGTAGTCGAGTATCTCACTAAAAAAATTAATATCGCAAAACTAAGAAAAATAGCAAAAGGAAAAATAGTTACACAATAAAAAATCGAAATCTTCCAAGTTCTACCCTATCCTAAAAAGCCAGCAGGCTCACTATCGACATTAACTGTTGTAAAATGAACTACCCCATGACCTGTTCCTAATTCGATCAAATCTAAAAAAATACTGGAGAAAAGCAAGCAAAAGGCCGAAAGCAAAATTGCTTACCCATCCATTGATGCGCACCAACTGACGATCCAATGCATTCCACGACAAGCCCATATAGTGAAGTGTGTGTGTGTGTGTGTGTGTGTGTGTGTATATATATATAACAGCTACTTTTTTAACTTAAATGCTCACTAATGATACCTTTACTCAATGTTAGATTTTGATGTACTTTGCCAAAAAGAAAATGGTCGATGGTGATGTGTTCTGCAATGTTAAGAGATTAAGGAATTATAACTGCACAAAACTAAGTCATCTCATCTATAAAAAAAGCTACACAATAATAAATAGTTAAATACTATACGACGTATGCCATCACGTTCTTAATTTTCAAAAGAGGCACGTGCTAGAAATCATTGTAGCTTACTTAACCGGTGAATTGACAATTAGTTTCTCTTTAGAACTTTATTAAGTCGCTTCATTAACTCCATCAATTTTTTTAAAAAATTAACATACCTTCATTTATATAATAGTTTGGATAACTGGCTTGAAATAGATTGGTTAACCTAGGAGGTGGATGAGACGTCTAATTGGATGCACAGAGTCGTGAGTTAAACCCAGTCACAACCAACTGATCACTTCATTCCACTCTCTAGATGAATCTATTAACTCCATCATTATAAACAAATTATTGTTGCCCAAGGTACGTATCCTGCTCCAACGGCGGCGAGAATTCATTGTTCGATATGCTGAAATAGGGGTGTAAAAAGTAATATTGTCATTAATTAGAGATATTAATTATTATTTGGGACAAAGAACTCCTCAAACTAATTTGTTGCAATTAAACGCATAAATCAATTACGTGGGACAGAATCAACGACAACTTTATTAACTAGAAACAACGACAATTTTATTAATTAGAAACCGCTAGGGAATGAAACACTAATTGATAGTATTATACAAGGAAGAATGACACACAAGAGTTTGGATGGATGGAGTAGCTGGTGAACCATGCATGCAAGGTGACGTTTATATATATGTGCACATAAATGTAGAATCATTGATTATTAGCGGCAGCTGCAGACTGGAAGACTTGGAGCTCGGAGTCGGAGAAGCGGGTGGCGTGGAAATTCGCAATGAAGGCCGAGGCCTTAGTGTCGATCCTGGGATCCGCCACCCACCTCCCTCTGTTTGTATTGTCTTCCTCGCTCGCCCACACCTTCCTCCCCCTCGCGTAATGCTCGTCGGCGGGGCCTTGATCCTCCCACGCCCTCCTGTTGCTGCTCTTTCTCTTGCTTCCGCCCTTGAGCCAACCTACCACCGAGAAGGATGGCTTTCCCATTTTGCTACTAAAGTGAACTTTAGTTGGCTTTACTAATTTATGTCTGAACGGGGCTGGCTCTCTAGCTTATTGGGTTTGGGAATGTAGAATGCATGTTCTAGTGATACTTATAGCGAGACTAGAGCACATGTACATGCTGTTTGGGGGGTGGGTTCTCCTGGACTGGACCTGGTGCTGGAATTGAGAATATTTTCTGAGAGCAAGTAATTAAATTAATGGAGCAAGCAAGGTAGAGTCATGAGTCAAGAAAGGACGGCATCGCCCAGCTTAATTGGTTCACTTTTTCGGTTTAGGGCTGGGATCTTTTATTAGAACAAATGTTATGGTCCGCAACTTTGATTTGTTGACCAAACATGGCATTGGTTTGCCTCTCAACTTGGACACCTACCACCCTACAAATTCTCTCCTGCTTTTGCACTTTATTTACATATATTTTCCTTATTCATCACTAGGAGCTTCCCACCAATATTTTCGTCTAGCACGCTCCATTTATTGACTTTTATAAATGTAATCATCTGTAACATCTAATTTAAATCGAACACTATTAATCTTATAAATAAAGAACGACTCTTCACAAATGCATGATCAACTCACAAAGATATTTGCGATCTTATTAGATTGGGGCGAATCCTGTTAAGTGCGTTCTCTTTGTTGGTCGTTGAACGCCTGCCTATGTTTAGAGTCCGTTGCTTTTTCACTTTCCATTTGAATAGCCATTCTCTGCCTTGTAAAGTTGGTTCTCTTCGTATGAGGGTTTCCCACGGACAGAAACTTCCAAAATATCAAACTGTTTTTTTTGAGAAAAAAGGGTTTCCAGCTAGTTCCCATTTCCCGGTCCTTTCAGTTTATGTTTATTAATATATTTATGTTGCAATATGCTATCGGCTCTATTTATGCTCTTGTGGGAATAAATTAAGTACGAAGTAAAATTATTCCAAACCTTACGGAACAAAGAGGTGGGCTACATTGTCATACTGTTCTTCAAATATTGACATTCCGAGTATGTCAATATCGACATGATTTGTATGTAAATATTGATTTGTATAGATCTTTATCTCTATGACCGGATTAAGTTCAAATTGAACGTACTTCTCAGTCTTCTCCTCCTTTCCATTTTCTACCGTGGCCGTCCCTCCCTTACCAGTGTCGCCACCACTGAGCCCGCTATTGAACCCCATCCCCGACATCATTATCGCCATTTATCGACATCTCCTTGACCCCTAGCTGGTTTCTAAGAACCTCTATTAGGTCCGATATTTTGAGAAATATCACCTCTAACATGTCCTCCATGATCGAAGTCACTATGTTGGACATCGGCAGTAGAGAGGCAAAGGTGGCTTGTTTTGCAGCGACAGTGAATTGGTGGGTGAGATTTGAGGGTTTAGAGTTTCGTGGATTCACGATAAATTCATGGAAAGTAACCGGCACCGCCCTTTTCTTTAAAATTCTCTCTCCTCCTCTCTCCTTTCGAAGACGCTACTTCTTGTTGTACCTATTGGAAGGAAAGACGAGATGAGTCCGAGATTTGGCCATTTAGACCGAAAGGATGAAATGAAAAACTTACGTGGATGGCATACCATACACATAAAATACGTTAATATGACCCATCATTTTGTGGATCGCGCTGACATGTTGAGTTTTTCAACATTGACATATTTTGTGTGTCATATTTACATGTTATATATGTCAACATTAACTAGTGTACAACTATTTTTGTGTGAAATTTTTTAGAAAAAAAAATATGAGACCATAAAATGAGGAGTCATATTGACATATTTTGTTCTCAATATTAGCATGTTTTGTGTGTTATATTGACATATTTTGCAGACAACATTAGCATACCCGTCTTTTATATTTTTTATTTAAATTTTTACATTTTTACAAAAAGATTTATACATGCCAATACTGACATATAAACCATGTTAATATCGACATACTTGAAGTGTCTTTATAGAAAAACAAAATATGTGAGTAGGTCTTTTTATATTTTTGAAAAAAAATTTATACATTTTTAATATTGACATACAAATTATGTTAATATTAACATACTTAAAATACTTATATAAAAAAATATGTCAACGCAATAATCTTTGTGTACAGTTTGAAATAATTTTCCCTAAGACCTAATTCATCCCATGTTGGCTCTCTTTATGTAAGATAGTATCGTGAGAAGTGATATATTTATTAAATGATGAAGAGATATTTGTACATCAAATATTTGGCAATTTTCAATATTTTTGTTTTATCCGAACCACGTTTATCGTCAAATAAATATACTATTCAAAATTTGAAACACGTCGCATGATTACAAAAATTCTACGTACCAAATTTTATCCCGTTTTGTTCTCAGAAATCAAAGTTAAAATATCTAAGTTACGCTGGATTTTCAATTTCTTAGAAGGAATCTGTTGTTTTCATTGATCGAGCTTTAGGACATTCCCTAGAATAATTACAAGTTTAGTTTAATTAGAGAATCCAATGCCGAACATCAGTCTCATACGCAAAACAACATGTACTCTACACGATTCCCTGGTTTGATGAATAAGTAATACACGTGTCTCACTAATATGGGATTTGCAAGCTAAGTTTAGGTTGTTAAACATGCATTAATAAGAGTTCTTTCTGGTCATCAATATCTTTTGCTATTGTTTCACGCAAGTGACCAAAATATCTTTAAACAAATGATACAAAAAATATTTTTTTTTTTTTCAAGCTCAAGAACATATGAATAACTAACCCAAAAATCAAACCCAAAATCTTGAAAGTAAGAACACAATTCGTTAACAAAAGAATCTTTATTAACACCACATCACATCCAACAACAAACAAGAACACCCAATTAGAAATGGCCAGGGACCCTTCTTCGACCACCCTGAAGAAGAAACGACCATACTTGTGGTTGCTTTTTTTTTCCGTTGAAGCGGGGAAGAAGAATTACATCTGGTATCCATGATTTTTCTGATGGTGCATTTTTACGAGCAAAGAATTACATCTGGTAGGATTGAATCATGTACTATTAGGCCAATGTTCCTTGGCGGTGGTGGGTTCACGACTCTTGACCAAAGAGATAGTAAACTATGATTATTTCTAAGAATATGGATAGAAAACTATGATTATTTCTAAAAAGATGGACATTCCTCCGCTAACAATTTGTTCCGGTGACAAATATGACTTGTACGAAATTCGTAACCAGGATTCTATTCTTAACGTGTTTGGTATTCTAGTCGATTCTGAAAAGGCCTTCCTACAGACTTAGACTTTGAAGGGCCCAGCCGGATACGTGGACTCGGGTTGGGGACATGGGCTTTGAGTTAAGAGTCAGACCTAGTTTCAGGCCCCTATTGAAAAAATAATTTGGAAAAGTGCACTTAGGCGTGGTTTCACATATTCCAAATTTTGTTAAATAGAATAAAAATTCAAAAAAAAAAATCGTAAATAGATCTGTTTTTTTTTTTTGGGTGCATTCGTCACCAAGTTTATCCGTGGGACCTCGCCAGCGTTCACTCCACTAGGTTCCAACTTGTTCAATCAAATTAAATCAATATTTATAAACTATGAACTGCAGAATCCAAATGTTGCATCTATGAATGTCCGCCATGTATACGTTGGTTGATGGGGCAATTTTATTCCGTGTCCACTCCACTAGGCTTCAATTTGAATCAATACCTATGTTGGCATATTGAAACAATAACTTGTATTGTGATATAATTTCAATTGAATCAGTGATTAGTATATATGTATTATTTAGAACTCTTATTCTACATCTTTGTACTTCAAAAGCTTTTTTTATTTAGCAGCTTGACTTGGGATTAAAGTGAAATTGTACCAAGGTAGCCGAAATTCCAATATAATTCTTAAGGATGGCTATTAAGTACGATCTAGTTATATTAGTTGTTATTGTTTATTTGTGTCAGAACTCTTATATTGTTAGTTAGTAATATGTTGGTTAACTTATCTATTGTCTTAATGGTGAACAATTAACACTAAATTACTAATTTGTTGGGGTGCCATTCGTCAGTTGGTACCTCATGGATCCGTTTCAGACTATTCACTAATCTATAAAATAGTGATTAATATTAATAATATTATTATATGCTCGCTCTCTCACTCAGTCCCACCAGTGGATGACATATAATCAAAATTACATTTTAGTTTTCTTTGGTGATAAATTTAATAAAAATAACTTTTATCGCCGAACACAGGAGAGAGAATTGAAGGAAATATATAGGAAAAGAGGATGGCCTTAGAAGTCAATGGCAACTGCCCATCGGACGACGACAGTGAGATAACGGAGTCGGAGATCCGGAACGAGTTCTGTCACCACGACCCGGATGTGGCCCGCATCAACAACGGCAGCTTCGGGAGCTGTCCGGCCACCATCATCGCTGCCCAGCGCCGTTGGCAGATGGACTGGCTTCACCAGCCCGACCGCTTCTACTTCCACTCCCTCCGACCCGCCATCCGCCGCTCCCGCGTTGACCTCGCCTCCCTGGTCAACGCCGCCGACCCCGACCACCTCTCTCTCCTCGACAACGCCACCACCGCCGTCTCTCTCGTCCTCCACTCCCTCTCCCGCTCCTTCTCCCCCGGAGACTCCGCCCTCCTCCTCCACTGCTCCTACGGCGCCGTCAAGAACGCCGTCCATGCCTACGTCTCCGCTGCCGGAGGAACAGTAGTCGAGGCCCGCCTCCCCTTCCCGCCGGCTTCTCCGGCCGAGGTCGTTGCCTCCTTCAGAGCCGCGCTCGCGTCTGCCGGAGGCCGCGTGCGGCTGGCTGTGGTGGATCACGTGACGTCGATGCCGAGCATTGTTTTACCGGCGGCGGAGCTAGTGAGGGCGTGCCGGGAGGCAGGCGTGGAGCGGGTGCTGGTCGACGGGGCCCACGGCGTTGGCTGCGTGGACGTCGACGTGGAGGCCGTCGGCGCCGACTACTACACGAGCAACCTCCACAAGTGGCTGTTTTGTCCGCCGTCGGTGGCGTTCCTACACCACGTCCCCGGCGCCGGCGCTCCCGCCCTCCACCACCCGGTCGTCTCCCACGAGCGCGGCAACGGCCTGCCTGCTGAGAGCGCCTGGGTGGGCACCCGCGACTACAGCCCGCAGCTGGTTGTCCCGGAGGTGCTCCGGTTCCTGGCTCGTTTCCCGGGCGGGCTAGCCGGGGTGCGGCAGAGGAACCGCGATCGGGCTGTGGAGATGGGGCAGATGCTGGCGGCTGCATGGGGGACCCACCTGGGGTGTCCGCCGGAGATGTGTTCCAGCATGGTCATGGTGGGCCTCCCCGAGTGCCTAGGGGTCCGAAGCGACTCGGACGCTCTCCGACTGCGGGCCCACCTAAGGGAGGGATTCCGGGTGGAGGTCCCCATTTACTACAGGCCACCTGAGGAGAATGACAGCGAGAAGGAGGTGTTGTCCGCGTACGCTCGAATCTCCCACCAGGTTTACAACCTGCCCGAAGACTACTACAGGTTCAGGGACGCGGTGGCCTGTCTTGTGGAAACCCGCTTCACGTGCGCATCCCTCGGCTCTTGATCGCACTGACTACCGCATCACCAAGGTATGTATCATAACGGAGTAACGAATCTAATGAGTGCTGTGATTGATTTGATACCCTACCACCCGATATTGAATTCTGTTGGTTATAGTGAACAAGCATGGCTGCACCAAACTTGAACGTTTAGAAATTGGTTTGGCATTTGCTGTACGGATCAGGAGGTGGCCAGATTGTTGATTAGCGTAGAGCTAGGAGTTTTTCGGTTAGCTTTCGGAACAGTGCATTGTCCTGCAGGACAAGAGATATTCATTTGCCTAGTTTGACGTTGACACCAGTAATAACTACAGTTACCATCCCGCCTATCTGAGCTCTGACTTTGTTAGAGAGTGAAGGACTAGTGTTTACGAATGTGAATCACTCGATGCCGACTGGTCAACATGAACTTTGCATGGGTAGAATCTTGTGTTTCTGCAGAAAAAGTTAGCTCTTGCTCTTGGTTGGAGACATCACTTGTTTGGCCGTGAATTACGATCAGGAGTCCTTGTGTTTGTGAATTAAATTAATGGGAATCAAGAACATGATATGATGATGTCCAATGCATCTACTCGTGTCGTGTACGTAACATGTCTCATGACTTGTGCTCTTGTGGTTTTTGGGTGCAGTAAAATGCAAGAAGAGCTGATAGGGCTTGGTCTGCGCCATTGAACATGGTTTAGGTACCATGTCTCGGGGTATTGTCTTGGGAATACTTTTGTAAGCAAACCAACAAAAATGCATTCTTTGTTATAGCTCTGTTGCTTCAGGCATTGACTGATTCGTGCGGGTGATAACGCGGTGTTGTGGTTTGGAGGATTCTTTGGCAAGTAAATTAATTGGACCATAACCATGGGCTTCCGGGACAAGACAGAACTAATCATCACACCAAATATGTTACAACATACAATTGTCTTTGCCAAATCACAATAAAAAAAAAAAGACCCATAATTGTAATTTTCAGTGGACGTCTCTATCGGTGCACCATTCATCCCATTAACCAACAATCAACGCTGAAAGAGCGTAAAATGTCAATGCACATTACTTGTTAGTCGTAAAGCATTATCTCTCTTTTTCGGTTACAAGACGTTAAGCGACAGCTGCAGTGCAGTCGATGATGCAAGAGTCTTTCTTGGTCATAACAAATTCACCTGTAAAGAGAACTTTTAGATTCCAACCGTTTATTACAAGTTCAACTGATGCGGGTTGTTCAAGCCTAAGGTGGATGTATGAGGGAGATTCTTCTAGTGCAGTGTTGTGTATCATACTCATTCTGGAAAATACATCACCATTCAACATATGGATCTCTTTCGGTTGATATGGACCAAGCATATCCAATGGGCCTCAGTAACATTTTGTTCTGGTAAAGCCCATATATGGAAACTCGAACTTGGCCCATTTCTTTGCATAAACTCGGCCCATTGAAGGTCCATCAAATTACCGACATGGTAAGGCAAGTCACGTGGATAAACCAGACACCCCTCAAAAAAATTGAGATTTGGCGCGCATGGTCAAAATACTAAATAGGTTCGGGTTTTGTCATATTCACTTTTAGCTTAGCCTCGGACCGGAATCCCCGCCACCAAACCCTATTTCAAAATTCAACTCCCCACCCACACATACACACACACATACACACACACACACTATAATTAAATAACATCATACCTAAATCCAACCTAATTTACCACACCCGCTTTCTCTCCAGGGCATATGTGGTCTCTCACAGATATCCATAAATATCTATGGTATTAAGTATTAACACACACACACAAAAAAAAAATTGAGTCAAAAATGTGTTAATAGGCTTTTAAGTATGTTAAAATAGTTAGTTGCATAAATATGAGTTAATTTGCGTATAAATAGATGATAATCAATAAGTTTGACTAAAACAAATAAATGTGAATCTGCGGGGGGTCCCTCTCCCTCCCCAAATTAAAAAAAAAAAAGCAAGGGAAGCAGAAAAGAACAAAAAGAGCAAATCTCCGCCGTAGGATAGATATTTCTTTGATATAGCAGCAAGAGCATAACACACCTTATTATTAGTCCTTAAAAAATTAAAGCGACTCACTTTGCTTAAGTGAACACACGCCAGCTGCCATATGTTAAATTATTATTATAACTAATACAAGATTTCATTTTGGATTAATGGAAGAAGCCTAATCCCCGGAAAGATGAGCAGCCCTTTCCCCGCAAAAACCGAACTAATCTCCCTTCAGTGAGTCTCTCTCTATCTCTCTCGCTAATCTCCCTTGTTTGTGGCTGATTTAATGTGTTTTTGGCCTTTTACGATAAAGAAGCTGTCTTTGAAGATACTGACTGGTTCAAATGGATGGCGACCCTTTTTTCTGTCTCTGTTCATGTAATAATAGATTAGATCTTAAAGTTCAAAGTCTCTCTTTTTTTTTTTTATCGTCTAAAGCCTTCTTTCTCCATGCAAGGGAATCTCTCTCTCTCTCCTGTCTCTCTCTCTCTCTCTCTCTCTGTGTGTATGTGTGTGTGTAGGAGGAGGAGTCTTCTTCGTTCGTTTATTTCAATGGAGCTTTTTGTTTGTGGTGTTTTAATTTTAAATTAAGGGGTGTCACTCACGAGAAGCCTGTGCTTGCGGTGTGCTGGTAGCTGATTGTGCGTTGCATGGTTTCTCTCTCCTTAAGGAGAAAAAAAAAACATTTGCATCTCTCTCTCTCTCTCTATCTCTCGCTTTCCCTGTCTCTTTTGGGTCTTGGGTGTGTGTGTGTTTATTAAACATTTAATTTAATAGTTGAAAGTTATGTGACCGTCCACGTCTCTTTCTTCTACTCGTTTGAGATTAGAGGATGAGGAGGAGGAGAAGGACCCATTCATTCATTATTTGTTCACGCAATAATTCAAACATTATTTATTATTTATTATTTATTATTCACCATTCGTCCATCCGGCCTCCGCCTTTCACCATAGCCAAGCTTAGTTATTCAGTTTTTATTTACTTTCCTTGGTAATAACGAAGGACATAACCGAGAACTGGTCTTTTTTTCACTTTGAAATTTGAATCTACTTGGAAAAGCTGCCATGTTTTTACTTTGTTTTTTTTTATATTCCGAAATTAAATGTCCAGCTACCGTACCCACATGCAGATTCCCTAAGTCAACACAATAGCTTTCAATCCAAGCTCTATTGAATAGAGAGAGAGAGAGAGAGAGAGAGAGAGAGATCCCCACATGCTCCTTTCAAAGTCCCAAGTCTTTTTGGATCACTGAGGTTGTTGTATGATCTAGCCATGTCTACTCTTGAGAAAGCTTCACCGTCTCCGTCTGCGTCGGTCCGAGAAATGGACCCTCTGTTGAAGGATTTGAACGAGAAGAAGCAGACCTTCAGGAAGAATGTTGTCTCCATGGCTGCTGAGCTCAAGGAAGTCCGCACCCGCCTTGCATCTCAAGAGCAGTCTTTCGTTAAAGAATCATTGACCAGACAGGTTCAGATTAAAAAAAAAAAAACTTGTCTTTTTTAGGCCGGCCTTTACTTGATGTGGTCTTGTTTCTCAAAAAGTTTCTTTTTGGGATGTGGGATCGTAACTTGCTTGATGGGTTGTTTACTCTTATTTGATCTGCATCAGGAAGCGGAGCACAGAGCCAAGAACATAGAGGAGGAACTTCGTAGCTTGCAGACGATATTAGAGGAGCGAAATGGTCAGCTCCAAGCTTCAGCTTCAACTGCTGATAAGGTCCCTTCTTGAAATCCGAATATCCTACCTTTTCTCATTGAAATCAGTTTTTTTAGAGTTGCACTATTTTGTGCTTTGGGGATTCCTATATAAGCCTTGGATGTGTTGATCTGGGTTTCCAATGGTGTTATCTTGTGGACAGTACCAAATGTCCTCCATATGTATTTCCGCAGTCATCCTTTTTGGATCCGCCTTGGCCTTTTTGGAGTTATGCTTGTGTATGTATTTTGGCGGAGCCCATTGGAGAAAAAGGTCATTGAGTGCTTTCATCTTATTTAATCCTTCCCCTTGGAAGTAGCTACGCTTGCCTAGGACAACACATTGTCCCAGCACATAAAACAGAATATTGTCTACCTTTTGAGATCTTGACCTCGTTTAGACCTTCTTTTCGTTTTATCCAATTAAGGGTTTATCTCGTTGTTTTACTACTCGTGTCTCACTTTCAAGTAGTTGGTCTCCTCAAACAAAAATTTAATGCTCCTCCTGATCAATTACCTAGTTTACATATTAGATAGGAAATTATTTTGATGGTTACTCGGTTCTATTTTTGCTAATTTTGTTACTGGTACACCCATTGCCGTTTGGTCAGTACAAATGGAATAACCATGCTCAATATTTATTGATTTTCTGTGGCATTTCTAAGTCTGGGAGACTTAACTGGTTCTAATGTCTCACTTCAAGGAGGGAAGGAATCGAAATGAGTTAATCTTTGAAGCAGTAATGGTTGATCTTTCGTAGAAATAAACTCTCTACATTTTGGTAAAGTGGGCTTACCTTTTCTGCTCCTATTGGTCCTACCATCTTACAATAATCGACATAAAGTTTACCCTTCATCAGATGCCAAAACTAGTATAAAGCTAATTAGAGTCACCATTTTTAATTAGTTTAAATTGTTTAACTGAACTCTACGATGGTGCCAAAAAATGATGTTATGTGAGCTTCTTTATCATAAAAAACTAAAGGTTCTGACTTTGGCTTACATTTGAATTAGTACCTGAAGGAGTTGGATGGTCTAAGATCACAGCTTGCTTCCGCTCAAGCAACAGCAGATGCAAGTGCCACATCAGCCGAGTTAGCTCAGCTACAATGCTTAGCTCTGATGAAGGAATTGGATGTGAAAAATAGCTCGCTGAAACAGCATGAGGATCGTGTTACCAGGCTAGGAGAGCAACTGGATAGTTTGCAAAAGGACCTTCAAGCTAGGGAATCTTCCCAAAAACAACTGAAAGATGAAGTTTTCAGAATTGAGCATGACATCATGCAAGCGATCGCTAAAGTGGGGACAAGTAATGAGTGCGAGTTGAAGAAATTACTAGATGATGTTTCTCCCAAGAACTTCGACAAGATGAATACACTTTTGATTGCCAAGGACGAGGAGATAGCTAAGCTGAAAGATGAGTTAACAATCATGTCTGCTCACTGGAAGCTTAAAACACAGGATTTGGAGTCCCAGGTACGAACTTTGTGGGATGTAGTCTCATCAAGTACCTGTTGTTGATGATCGTTCCTGGACCTGAACATCCACTATAAATCTGAGTATGACATGAAGTTGTTTGCTGACAGTTGGAGAAGCAGCGCAGAGCCGACCAAGAGTTGAAGAAGAGGGTATTGAAATTAGAATTTTGTCTCCAAGATGCCCGCGCTCAGACACGAAAGCTCCAAAGGGTAAGTATGACCTTTGAGTGGTTGCTGTTGTAAATACAATGCAAATGTTTAGTTCAATTTGTTTCACTCTCTGTTGGTATTAGCATTGTTCTTTTGGTAAGGCCTTGGGTTCTCAACTATGTTCCATTTGGCGATGATGTTCATTAATACGATGCCAGATCTCTAAGCTCTTTTTATTGCTATCCAATTGTTGCACAATGCATTGCTATGATCCAATGCCTCCAATTTGCCATGTTTTTGTTCCATTGGATGGGGAATTTACTGTGAATGTACTTGTCTGATGTGATCCTCTTGAAATTGTATTGTATCAGATGGGCGAGCGTAGAGATAAAGCTCTACAAGAGCTGAAGGAACAACTCTCAACCAAACAAGCAACGGAAGCTCTTGGAACCAGCAATGAGAAGAACAACTTTTGGGAATCCTCGAGTTTCAAAGTTGTAGTTTCCATGTCGATGCTGATATTGGTAGTTTTCTCGAAGCGATGAAACGTGTTAGCTTTCGTTGGGGTTCGTCTTGTGTATAAAGGATGCAATTAAAATTGCAGGGTAGCAAGCTGTAGAGCCCATTTTCCTTCTGTCAGAATAGATGTAGTGGGCGTATGTATACTTAGGCACTCACTAAATAGGAAGAAATGAAAATGGCCCTTCTATGTTTGGTCATGCGTAACTCTGCTAAGGCTGCTGATGGTATTGAATCTGTTGAGGTGTTCAAACACTTAGTCACATTGCCATCGCGTTTTTCTTCATATAAGAAGCTCACTTAAAGCAAAAACACACCAAAATACCAGCCTTCATCGTTATGCAAACTGTAGAAGTTTGTTTATGTCACGTTCTTTATTGGGAATGAAGAATTGGAATAAGGGTTAATCAAGAATTGGCATAAGGGTTCTAAGAATTATAGAAGAAATTAAATTAAAGAGATAGAAAAGGAAAAGAGAATGATAAGAGAGGTAATTGTATATTGAAAATGAGTAATACTATGATAATGATACAAAGAGAATGACAAACGGGTTAGACAAAAATCTGAGTGCACCTTTAAAAACTAGGCTAGGAATCTGGTTTCACATAATGGCTAAGAATCTTAGTTAGTTGTTAATGAAATTTTAGCTTTATGGGTGAAAAAAAAAACAGAGACACAATTTGAACTTTCATAATTGTAGAGATTATGCAACTCAATTTGAAGTGCCAAGTCTTTTTGAACTCTCATAAGTTTATATTTTTTCCAAAATTTGCCTGTCAATTTGAAGTGCCACACGGTATTAAAATATATTTTTCCAAAATAAATGTTAGTAAAATTTTATTTAGTATTTCTTCAGTGGCCAACTTGTACACCAGTACCCTTTAATTTCATAATGTTATTTTTCTCTAATTGACACTTATTATTTGAATAAAATTTTAAGACAACAATATTCTTAAATTTTTTATTAAAAAATATCATATAATATGAAAAATATTATTCATGCAAAGAACTTTTTCATTTTTTTTTCTTATTTGATTCTAAAAAAAATTAAATAATTATATTTGTAACTAAACGTACGTAGTTCAATCTAGTAAATTTATTTCATGAGAGTTGGAAAGAGATCAGTTTACTATTTATGTCAAATTTAAAATTTAAATATTAGATGAATAATAGTTAATGTTATTGAATTATTAACTTAGAGTGTGTCATTATAAATATTGCTTTTTTAGAAGATATTATAAATATTGCTAGATAGCTTGGATTTTCTACTCTTCAATTTACAAATTAGTTATTGAAATAATAATAAATTTAAATTGATTTACTAAATTTGCTAAAGATGCATTATTTATAAGGTTGCAACTTACAATATTAAATTGTATTAAAAAATGATTTTTTAAATTGGCATATATAGTGCTAATTATCAAATATGAATATTTTTTTGTCAATTGTTACTTGTTCAATGATCATGTTTGTCATGCACCACTTTTTTCATTTTTGTCATAATGATTATTTAGTGTAATTATATTCATAATTCATTACAAAAACTTATAAATATTGTCTTTGATATCAAAATAAATATAAACTTAAATTACCAATTTTATTCTATCCAGATTACAATATGTCTATGTAAATCCTGTATAAATTTATTTTTTGGATAAAAAAGCATACACTAAGATAAGGAGAAGAACATGTGAGGAATGTGATTAAAAATTTGGGAAATACCAACTCTTATATTCCCTCTCTTTACTCTTTGGTGTCACCGGAAAAAGAAAAATAGTGAGAGAAGAGAAGGGTTCTTTAATAAAAGGCCAAAGAATAATTTGCTATGTGCTCATTGCATGGCTGCGTTTGACACAGAAAGGAGCGGTTAGGAATGATTATTGAAATTTTTTTGGTTACATAGAAATCAATAACAGAAGCTAAAGTAGAGAGAATGAAAGGGTGCTTTGAATATCCAAAAAATTAATATATACTCAATTTTTTTAGGGTTAATATCTACTAAATTTAATTGGTAAATGAATTAAGTATTTCATTGGAAAGAGAGTACAACTCACATATGAGCATTTAAAGAAGAAAAAAAATGAGCTAATAATTTATTCAATTCTCACAATTTCAATAGAATGTGAAAATGGAGTAATTTGCGACTACATATTTACTCTGTCTTTATTTCAAAATTCAAATATTTGAAAAAGTCAGTTCATTTAAAAAGTAATATTCTAAATAATATTATTTATAAATCAAAATTTTATGGTCCCAAATAATGGTATAATAGGTGTTCATTAACGTTCTTGTTGTCGATGACAAAATGTGCATATAGATGATTATTTGTATTATGATCTATTTCATTATAATGATATGTGTGATCAAAAGTAGAATTTGAACATAAATTTTGAACATTGATGTATCGTGTTGATGTGCACTCTAACCATCTTATATTGTATGCCAAAAAAATAATTTTTAAAAATGTCACTTATAGTGTAAATTATAAAATATGTTTTTTTTGTCAATTGGTACTTGTTCGATGATCATGTTTGTCACACATGACATTTTTAACATTTTTTGTAGTGTCAGTATATTCATAATTTACTATATTCATATTGTCTTTAATATCAAAATAAATATAATATCAAAAGAAATATGTAATTGTAATACCAATTTTAATTTATCCAAATTACAACATTTATATGTACATTCTTAAAATATGTGAAAATTTACATGAAAAAATAATGCTCTAAGATAAGGATAAGAACATTTTAATTTTTTTGTTGTGATAAAAAAAAATTTGAATCATGTTTATTAGAATGCGGAGAACTTTTGACTAATTTAACATATCAAAAAAACTTCACCGTGTAATATTGTTTTTATTTGCTTAAACATTAAACATAATAAATATCATTTTTTAATTCTGTTACTTATTATTTATATTTTTATATATTCAATTATATTTATACCAACTAATCCATTCATATATAACATGTTTTAAATGATTGTGATTGGTAACAATGTTAGATAAAAAATATTAGATTAAATATATAAATGTTTTAAATAATTGTAATTGGTTAATAAATAAAATACTAGGTAATTTTTTTAAAATACTACTAATGTGCTTAACGACTCCAAAACCAGTGATCTATATTTTATTATATTTAACTATATGATCATATCATCGTAACTCATTTATATTTTTATATATGTAAAAACAAAAACGAGAAGAAGCTAAAATGTAATTGAAATTAGTTTCACGATCAAATTTGTTATACAAACGAGATTGATGAAAAAAAGGAAGAAGTGGAATTTAGTAAATGAATTTGAATTTATTATTATTTCAATAATTAATTTGTAAAGTGAAAAGTAGAAAATACAAGCTCTCTAACAATATTTATAATATATTCTAAAAAAGCAATATTTATAGTAACACACTACTATAAGTTAATAATTCAATATCTCTAATTGTTATTCATCTTATATTTAGATTTTCAACTAACATATATAGTAAATTGATTTCTTCGCCAACTCTCATGGAATAATTTTGCTAGATAGAACTATGTATAATTAATTACAAATATAATTTTTATTTTTTTTAGAATCAAATTAGAAAAAAATATGAAAACATTTTTTGCATGAATAATATATTTCATATTATATGATAATTTTTAAAAAATAATTCAAGAATATTGTTGTCTTAAAAATTTATTCAAATAATAAGTGTACAAGTTGGCCAATAAATAAATACTAAGTGAAATTTTACATAATTTTATTAGATGAGTATTTGTTTTGGGAAAATATATTTTAATACCATGTGTTATCATACTTTTTAAGACTTAATTGGATTATCCTGGGAGAATTCCTGACTTGAGCGAGAGAAGGAGGCGTCAGTGTTAAGTAACTTCTCTAAGTAGAATTCAACGTTGACGATGCAAAGGGAGAGGCCGCAGTTCTAGCATTGCCACCGGGGGAGGTTGGGGTCCAACGCCGGGAAGCTCTGGCTACCGCTGACGTCGGCCTTGGTACCTCTGGTCATCGCACTCATTTCCTCCTTCTTCATCGCCCTCTCCTGAATCAAGCCACCGTAACTTTTTGACTATTTGTTTGTAGAAAATAACTTATGTTATTACAAGATGCAACTCTAATTTTTATGTACAATATGGTAACGAACCTAGATATAAAGGCATGATATTTCTTTTTTAATTTGAAGAAACTGTTGATGTAATTAATTAACCTACCAACCTCTTTGGTCCTTTAACCAAAATGAAACAGCAAAAATCCACAATGAATTCATTGGTCGCTTCTTCTTAAATAGAGGCTAAGAAAAGGCAACCAATGAAATCTTGTGTAAATATATAAATCTCATTAATGATGATTCGTTAACTTAATTAAATCCTCTGTAAATATATAAATTCACTTCCATAAATAGCGCATGATTATGCCATTCTGCAAGAGAATCACATAGCAAAAAAACAAAGTTCAAAAATTAAAATATAGTGCAAAGGGGATAGGAAGAAGGAGATCACTTTGAGTAGTAATTAACTTTTCTACTTCAGGTCGTGAGAGAGTTGGTATCAGAGTTAAACCTTGGTTGCCTTATACAATGTCTGATTACGTATTCTATGAAAGCTACGAAGCATATGATCTATCAATGTCTGATTATATAAGTTTGTTTTGTGATCTTTTTAAAGTGTGACTTGTTCTTATAAAGAAGACATGCCTCTGACACGTAAGGGTCTTGAGGTTACGATGAGGGAG
This sequence comes from Hypericum perforatum, assembly GCA_012979155.1. Classification (NCBI taxonomy): domain Eukaryota; kingdom Viridiplantae; phylum Streptophyta; class Magnoliopsida; order Malpighiales; family Hypericaceae; genus Hypericum; species Hypericum perforatum. Next base: position 33,772 of record SOPF01026003.1, read on the forward strand.
CGAGGATAAAGCTCTGCTTCTTTTTGATTTAATTTGTCAGTATATTCATAATTTATGATGAAAACCTATATTCATATTATCTTTGATATCAAAAGAAATATGTAATTGTAATGCCAATTTTAATTTATCCAAATTACAATATGTATATGCACATTCTTAAAATATGTGAAAATTTACTTTTGGATAAAAAAGCATGCTCTAAGACAAAGAGAAAAAGATGTTTAATCTTTTTTTTTATAAAAAATTTGGATCATGTTTATTAGAAAGTGGAGAACTTTTGGATAATTTAACATATGCAAAAAATGTAATATTGTTTTTATTTTATTAAACATGAAAAACAATATATATCTTTAATGTTTTAATTTTGTTATTTATATTTTTATCTATTCACTTATACTTATACCAACTAATCCTTCATTTATAACATGTTTTAAGTGATTCTGATGATTGGTAAAAAATTAAATATTCGGTAGTTTTTTTAATAATAATAATGTGCTTAACGATTATAAAACCAGTAATTATTGCCATTGGTCTAAGTATTTATTAATCTTATTATATTAACTGTTTGATCAGGTCGATGTAACTCATTTATATTTTTATGTAAAAACGAGTAGGAGCTAAAATGTAATTGAAATTAGTTTCATGATCAAATTTAATATACAAACAACATTGATGAAAAAAAAAAGAGTGGAAAAAGGAAAAACGGCAGACAAAAAAAAGAAGGCACAGAGAAAAATTTGGACCAAGCCTCAACCAACTGAACTCCCCCAAGGTCACCATCTCTCTCCGTCGTCTGATCGCGGCCTCTTGTCTCCTTTGATGGTATTTTTAGGGTTTCTTAATTATTAATTATTCCTTCTCTTCTCTTCTCTCTCGCTGTTCGATCGTTTACCGTGTTGGATCTATAATTACCCTCCCTGCATATGGATCGATCTCTTCCTTGACCGCTTTTCCATTTAATCCTATTTTCCTATTACTTTTTTTTTCTGTACAAAATATATTGTATTAACTGTTTTTCTGCTTCGTATATCTCTCTGGAGTTGGTTGATCAAATTTTATGGAGCCAATTTCCTTTAATAATAATAATAATAATATACACACAAGTCGAGCTTTGTGATTGGCCGCCCTTTCCAGCTGAGCGGCGATGGCGGAGGAGGGCGGAAGCAGGATTATAGCCGTATGCCAGCCTGGCGGGGAGTTTCATTCCGACAAGGACGGCTCCCTGTCCTACCGTGGCGGCGACGCCCACGCCATTGACGTCGACGACCGTACGAGTTTCGTCACCTTCAAGTCCGAGGTGGCCGAGATGTTCAACTGCCAACTTGGCTCCGTCTACCTCAAGTACTTCCTCCCCGGAAACCGCAAGACCCTCATCTCCGTCTCCAACGACAAGGACCTCCACCGCATGATCAAGTTCCACCGCCATTCCCCCTCCACCGATGTCTTTGTCATTCTCGACCACCCTGATGACGCCTCTCTCTTGCCTGCCAGTAGGTACTTTTTCCCCCCACCAGTGCTGTTCGCGGCTTTCACGGGAACCTACCTACATGTTGCTCTCTGAATGG
>SOPF01026005.1:0-29039 GCA_012979155.1 Hypericum perforatum
AAAAAAAAAAAAACATCCCTAACATCGCAGGACAGCCCCACCCGAAACACAACTTAAGACTCTGTTCAAAGCTCAAGAGTGTTATATAATAAAAGGTGCAAAGGAGGGGGACGAAAGGAACCTCGGTGGGGTTATTGGGGAAGCAACCGGACTGAGACATGGCTTCCATCTCATGGTAGCCTTCGAGGAGGGCCTCTTGTTTCTTGTAGTACTCGGACACCTTCCTCTGCTTCCCTGCTCGCACCCCCAAACATTAATCAGTCATTCATTCGTTAACTAAACGAAGTGTAAGCCGAGAGCCGTCAAAGCAATTGATGATCAGAGGATGCCACGTCATCAACATGCATAATGCTGCAACCACCAAACATTCTTTTATATATATGATTGTTCTAAATTAACAAGACGCTTCTGAGTTCTATGCTCACATCACATGCACCAAGAATCAATGTCAATCCAAATTTTGAACAACAAGCAGATGATAACCAATATCTATAGATAGATAGATATATATGAATAGAGAGAGGGAGAGGGAGAGGGAGAGAGATGGACGTTTGGTGGGAAGAGGGGGAGGATGATGATCGGCACCATGAGACAGCCGGAACGCCCCGACGTCCAACTTCCACGACTCTGACATCACACCACCACCGACCACGCCGCCAATTTGGTTTGTATTTAAGAGTATTTACTATTTAGTGTATATTCATTTATTCACGACACGCCAAGACACGACACAATCTTCTCTTCTCTTCGACTCCCCCAGCTCGCCCACCTTTATATTTCTTTCTTATTTATGGGCTCGGATCGAATGGCCCACCCACACCTCTTTTTATTATATAAGATTCAGTTGACTAATTAAAATACGAATTAATTATTATTTTTAATGTGTATTTTCAAGGACTTGAATTGAAGAACTAACTAATTTAGAATAATTTTTTGATCATTTCATGTACGTGTTAATCCTTAAGAAAACCCTCGGTTGTCAACGAGCTTTTTTCTAAAATTTCAATAAGATGGTATTGGTCTACTGAATCATAAAATATATTTTATTAAAAAAAATTGGAACGCAGATTTTGATTAAAATGTCGTAGGTGGTCTTGTTTCTCGGTTGAATTAGGCGGGGAATTCTCGGATGCCTTGTCTTTTTTTTTTTATAAGTCCAGGTGTTCGGCCCATTGGCCGACTATTCCTATTCGAGAGTAAGTTCTCGTGCAAAGTGTTCCATCTCTCTCCCAATGGCGATATCGAGACTCGAACCTTGGTCCGGTCGTCTATCCTAACCAGGGATCACCACTAGGCTACCAACGCATTGGTAGATGCCTTGTCCTTTGATCCTACTGCAACTTGTACTTCAAGTCTGGTGTAGGCTTATATGGGTTAACTATGTCGGTACCATTCTAAGATGCACACGTTATTAAGACTAGTAATATATATTACCTTCCCCCCAAAAAAAAAACTCGTGCTTCAACTAAATAAACCCAATTAAACCCCTTCCTATCTATGGACAGCAGATAATTCCATATTCTCTCACATATACCTTATTCTTATCCTTTGATTTTGACTATATTTAGGCTAAGCTATGAATATGAGTATGTTTAGAGTGAAGATCTAGGATACTATATGAATGATTATATTCATATCCTGCATTTATCACACTTTAGATCATATCTTTATTAAACACTGAGGACACCTTAGTTGAATCTTAGTTACACTTTTGTTAGATCTTAATGAGATTTTGTTTGGAGTTTAATTTATCATATTTGACAATTATAATATGATTTAATAATTGAAAAAAGTCGAATAAAAATGAATTAAGTGATAGAGTGGATGGTTAGAAGTCAAACTTCTGTATTTTTGTTGGAAACTAAGAACATTATACCATTAAAACTAAATTGAAAAAATGAATATTCTTGAATTTTCTATTATAGTGCATATCTAATGTATTTAATCCCTCAAGATTATTTAATTTGTATAGCCAAAATTGATTATATATATAAAAAATGATTTTTCTTGATTTTTATGCAGAAATGATTAGGGTTTAATCTAACAAAAAAATTTATATGATCGCGAGTATGATATAATCCAAGTCAAAAATACTTGGTGTATTTCTACACATATTCTACTCTACCTTTGCCCATAGCTATTTTTAACACTATAAGCCCATTGCCAAACCTATATCCTAGTTCCACTTTTGGGAAATTCACCCCAAACAAGTAATAAAGAGAACGTAACGTAACCGAAACTCACAGGACTCAAAACCAAACTTGTAGATTTCCCCGGGCCACCAAACGTGTGACCAAGTTGCTTCCAGAAAATCGGTCGTCCACACAAGGACAGTTCACATAATTTGTCTTCAGTTGATGGAAAACACGATAGTTCGTGCAATGTAGTTAGTTAATCAAGGAGGCAGTCCAATTAATATCGCATTGACTAAAATCTGGGGAACTCTTAAGCCAGACGATCAATTAATACCTCATCCAATTATTGAATAAAATCGGGGATGAGGTATTGAAGGAATAATGTAATTTGACATCCCCTATGCATATTTTTGATCCAGTATCTTCTATGCATATTATACTACATCAGTGGGTTGATATTGATTCATATGCCATGTATTGTCGGCTTCCTTGTTCAAAAAACTGAGGTCGGACATTGGCATATGTATAGCATATAATCTTACACATACAAATTCTTGCATATTCGCTGCATGGTTTTGTTTTCTGGCCTAAGACCAGACCATCAAAGGAATATTAACTGATGCTTCTCCATGCTTATTAACTAAACACCGATAAACGAAAAGCATGGATTCATTTCTCCCTCGCCCAATTTAAGCAGTCGCAATCAATTTATAAGTAGTTCGAGGATGGATGGATGGAACGAAGAGGGCTAATAAATTAGGAATAATAAAGTGCACAGATAAAAAACAAAAGAAGGCAGGGACTGACTTGATTGATGGCAGGAAGAAGGGAAGAAGCGACAGTGATCATGATCATGATCATCATGGGGTGGTTGTGGTTGTTGTTGCTGCTGCTTAAGTATAGTATTTGCCGCTCCGGCCGAGGCAGGATGCCGTTGAGATATTCGGAAGTCCTCAATGTTAAGCCTCCATGGCATCAGCGACTCATCCTTGCCCATTATCGATCTACCACTCGAATAACTAAGGCTAGTTTCGAATTTCGATGATGGTTTGTTTGATGTTTTTATTATCAAACTTCTTGTTGTTGACAGTTAAGAGGACATGGAGGAGGAGCAAAAACTGTCTCTTCCTCTCTGTTTCAAACTGCAAATGTTTTGTGCCACAAAGTAGCAACGGTTATATATGTAACAGCGAAGCCAAAATTTCCATTACGAAACAAAAGACAATGCAACTGACATGTCCTGATAAACCTATACCATTATTAAGTAGATTCCACTGTCAACTTCGATGCTTGTGTATCACATGAGCGGTTTCCAATTACAATGTTATTTGAATCCTTGGTTGTTTGATTTATTTATTTGACATTTTGTACGAAAAAAAAATATTGGAGGCACGAGGAAACCGAAGCCCTATTCTCGGACCCAGGCTAACCACCAAATTATCTCCATAGCACCAACGTCGAATCTCTTCATCCTCTCCAAGGATTATTATGGCCTCTAGGAATACTCCAACAGATGGGTTCTAATCAAACGCATATTCTCACGGTCACCCGTGTTCATCATAACCGGACGTCCGGACCGATCATTAACTAAAACTTTTAACTAGACGGACGGACGGGTCCTCTTCTGGGGTTGTGCTCAGGACGATGGGTGAACTCAAAGTCGATGTGGACGAAGGCCCGTTCCACTTCGGGGAGAAGCTCCAGCTTGTCCTGGAGCGCCTCTCCGATGTTGTGGGCCTGAGGCAGGGCCATGTCCTCGGGCAGCACTATGTCAGCCTCCACGAAGTAGTGGCATCCGAAGGTGTAAGCCCGCACTGTGTCGATATGTCTGATCTCCTCGTCGTGATTCCATATAAGGTAGGTCAGCTTCGCCAGATATTCGGGCGGAGCCGTTCTCCCGATCAAGGACCACACGTTCTCCATCACAGTCTTCGACCAATTCCCTATTGTGTACAAAGCTATCTGCACACAAATAAATTTCATTATGAGAACATTTTTTTGAATTTCTGCTTATTTTTTATGTATAATTGTATACCGATATGAGAAGGAAAAAAAAAACTATATAAACGAGTACCCAAGTATATAAAGTATTAATTACCAGAATAGCCCCAATGGGGTCGAGCCACCAATAGAAGTCAATGGCCAACAGGGCGGTGGCCAATCCGACAATGTTGGTGACGACGTCGAAGAGATGGTCCTTAGCAAATGCCCTTACGATCTCATTCTTGAACTGCCGGCAATAAATCGCCAACACCACTTTTATTACCGTCACACTCACCATGATCCCCACCATCCATCTCACTTTGTTACCGTCTCTTTCCGGCTGCGCCTAAACCCGACCACATATAGAGGACCGACCCCCAAAAAAAATAATTTATATATATATATATATATATAAAGTTAGTTGGTACAAATGTCTAGTTCCGTATCTCTCTGTGTCCGAAAATCAGTTTTCATAAAGTCGAACAGTAATTATACCTGGATAATTAGCTCTCGGCCCGATTCGAATAAAATTTGCAAGCCCAGGGTAGCCATCACGGATGAAAAAACGACAACACCCTGCAAGCAACCGAATAAATAAATAATTCACAAGGGTTGTTATTTCTTTCCTCGCAAGCAAAGTCAAAACTTTATAATATAAGAAGAAAACATATTAGACGTACGACAGGTTGCATGCGGTGCTTGCCAATGGGATAGCGGTAGTGGTTGGGACTCCTCATGGCGTGATCAGTGAACCAGAGGATGAACCCGGACAAGAGGTCCAAGAGGGAGTCCACCGTGGACGCGATCACCGCCATCGACCTGCTCTCCACCGAAGCGTACACCTTGGCCACGAACAGCACCAGGTTCGCCCCGTTCGATGCATATATCGCTATCTTCTCGCTCCTCGCCACACTTTTCATCTCCTTCTGCAACCATTACAATTCACGTCCCTTTAGTTTCCTCCCTCACTAAACAGACCAAATCAAAGAAGAAGAAGAAGATGATGTTGCAATTGTGACAACCTCGGTGAGGGCCCCGGGGGCCACGCCCAACTCGACCAAGGAGTCCATCTCACTGTACCCTCTCAGGACACTCTCCTGGCTCTTGTAATAATCCGACACTCCCTTCTGCTTCCCTGTGATTCATCCATCCATCGGGTTAGGTGTACCTCTCACAATAACAGAAAAAAGGGACCCTGAAAAAAAAAAAAACTATTTATACACACAAACCAAATTTGTTGCGGAGGCATGGGAGAGAGCCAGGTGGTGGCTGTGGTGGTGGGTGCTGCTCTGCCAAGTTGAAGGCGTCCATATTGAGCCGCCACGACGGCAACCTCGCCACCTCATGCGGTGGCGTAGGTGACAGCAGCTCTATCCTGTGATCCAAGGAGTCGATCCGAGGGCTACTCCCGCTCCCCATTTCTCTTTTATTAGTTTCCACGTTAAGGTGTTCAGCAACACTAGAGACTAGAGTACTACAGAGTTGGTATTTGTCCTAGGCTTAAATAGAAGAAACCAACTATATATTGAGTAGCAATTTGGCATGTATATTGTTTAATTTATTAAAATAAGCTTCGCCGAAGGTGAAAAAGTGAAACGGCCCAGTGGTGGATAATAAGGGCGGCTGAATGAAAATGAGATAGGCATTTACTAACATTTTATTGCAATAATTATCAGAAAAAGTAAAGTAGAATAATCATTGAATCTAAAAGATCAACTAACCCACTATACGCACCATATAATCTATAATCTGAACCAACTCCACCACTACTTATCTTCAATTGTCTTGGCCACCGGGATTCCACCATGGAGTAGGACACACTTTAATATATTCTATTATATTCTTATGACATAAATTTGATTATATATATATATTGATTATGCTTTTTTAAAAGATTTTTTTCTACAATTCTTAAACATCTATAAAATATTCTAACGTGTTGTGTCATAACACCAAATGTTATTATATTTTCTTATGTAACGACGGTTGCCATATATTCTATTGAAGCACAATCATAAGACAAGAATCTAAATAGATATAGAGTTGTCTATTCAATCAAAGTTAGTGCTACAATTGGATCTTTTGACAATTGAAAGGGTAGAATCTGCTCACAATTTTTTTTAAAGATATATTCCATAAAATCTTTTCATCTAATGACACAATCCACATATAAATTAAGAGAAGTTAAAAGCTCAATATTTGAAATATTATCTTTTAAAAAAATAAAATCCTATTAAAACAACAGATGAAAATTCACAAGGCAATTTTCAATTGGGAAGATAGATATAGACTTGTCTATTACGTTAGAAATTCAGTAACTAAAAAACAAAATTGTACAAAAAATACGGACACAAAATATAAGTTTGTTTCTGTTCACGATGAGATTTTTTTTTTATTGATTGATACGAGTTATGAAGTCATAAACAACCCTAAATAACATGTATTTATATAATAACTTATAGTAAAAAGATCCATATAAGTTTTAGGGTTTAGCTTAAACAAGAGTGAGCAAAACAAGAAATGGTCGTAAGCACCGCTAGAGCTAGGGTCCAAGCGGTCGCTAACATTTCAGGCTATAACACTATTCTAGCGATCGCTAGAGGGTTAGCAGCCGCTAGTTCTTGCTAGTTTTCACAATTTACTTCTTTTCTCTTCATATTCCTAGCAAATTCTACTTTGTAAAAAAAATCTCATGCGAGAAATCATAAAACTTAACCCGAACTTCAATAAAATTATATCTTGATGAGCTCTACGCTTGAAAGAATATGAGAACTTGCAAAAAAAAAACCAACTCTACTAGCTCCACTTTAACCTTAGATGCACCACCATCAATTAGATCATCTCAATTTTTCTCTCTACCTTTTGCTTAATCATTTTGGAAACAACCCCAAATTTTGAACTTTCAACTTTACTTGGCGTATTCTCTCCAATCTCCATTCAATCTCAACTAGCAAGTTTACCTACAGAAATAAATTTATCGTCAATAGATGCACACTCTATTATGGGCCTTCCGACTGCAAGATCTCTCTAACGATCGCTAGACGATCAACAACTACTAGCTCTCGATAATTTGCACAATTTACTTATTCTCTAATATTCCAACATATTGAATCAAACATAGTGCTACAATTGGATTGTGAAAAAAGGTCTAATCTCATTACACTATTTTTGAAAGACGCATGTTACAATAAATCCAATTAAAACCAACGCATGCAAATTCAGAAGGCGATTTACAATGTATTGATAGTAAACTTTGAATTGTTTTACTGCCTTTTTCTTAACGTATATTTTGTTTTAATTTTAATTTTTTTTTTTGGTGGAATGTTTTAATTTTAAGTTGTTATGACAGCTACTAATAAAAAAATAAACGACAGAATGTGCATGGTGTATGCGGTCACTTGCAAAACACACAGACACGATGGGTCTGGTCCTGGTCCGAACCTAAACAGTAAACATAGACGAACGTAGACAGGGAATTGGAGAGAGAGAGAGAGAGAGAGAGAGAGAGAGAGAGAGAGAGAGAGAGAGCGCTCGGTAGGAATAAAAGGCACCACAACCAGATAGATAAATTTGGCTCTCTCTTTCTTTTTCTCTCTATAGCTCGTCGTCCCTCCCACTCATCGGAAAGGAATCATCAACCATGGTTACTAACTAATTATCTCTCTATATAGCTCGTGGTCGTCAATTGCATGTTTTAGGGTTCCCTCTAAATTTGGGGTTTAGGGTTTACGCGATTGGCTTACTAGCTGTGATTCTTTCGCAGCACAAGTTGAGTAGAAGCAGCCGCGACAAGGTCCAGCAGTTCATCGGCATCACCGGGACTAGGTTTTTGCCTCTCGCTCTTGTCTCTGTTTCCTCTTCGATCCGTCTTTACTACTTGAGGACTGTCTATGATTGATTAGTTCCTTTTCTTCTTCGTTGCTGGAATGTGTGCGAAGTTCGATTTCGGGTCCTAAACCCTTAAAAAAAAAACAGAACAAAACAGAAGTTTGGATCTTGAATGATTGGTCTCTCTTTTCTTTTATATTTAAATCGCAGCGAGAAGCTGGCTCTTCAGGCGCTCAAGGCGAGTGAGTGGAATCTTGAAGCAGCAATTGACTGGTTCTATAACCAGCCTCAGTCCAGACAAACTACCGATTCCCGCCACTTGGAAGAGCTTTACAACAGATACAAAGGCAATGGTCCTTCCTCTCTTGTCTTTCTAAGTTGTTCCACCCTTTTCACTCTTCAACCAAGGGTGAAGCTACTATTTAGAAACTCGTTTGTATTTAACTGCTGCCTTGATCATTTGTTTGCAGACCCATATGCTGATATGATCTTGGTAGATGGAATTACTCTCCTCTGCAATGACCTTCAGGTAGCTGTTGCATTTGATTGCTGATTTGCAGCTATTACGATTGTTGTAACCTGTGTTTACCATTGTGTCGTTATCATATAGATATTCTAGTGTTTCGTAAACACCTTTCCCCATTGTTATAAGTTTTGGAAAATGACGTCTTACGTACTTTATATGATGCTTTCCATCGTTTCTCCTTTTCAGGTGGATCCTCAAGATATTGTTACGGTATGTTTTGTTCAAATGCTCATTTACATTGATCTAACTAATGTGGTAGATTCCTTTTAAAGTATTTCTTACCATGTTTGGCATGCATGTTATCATGGCTATGTATCTGTACTTGCGTCATATACAAGTCTTCTTGAGGTGGGAAAACAAATACCATTTTAAAACGTTGTGACGGATTCAGCAGTATAATGGCAGATAATTGCGCCTCGAGTGTTCTTCATTGTATTCCTGTGCCATATATCAAGGATTCACAGAAAAGTAGTGGTGCTAATGTTTCAAGGTTGTTAGGTGTATAACATTGCCTTTTTGGTGGTCCGAAAAGATATTTGCGACTTGCCTTGCTGGAAAGTGGAAACTTTTGACAATTGCACATGTTGTGTATTTCAGCTAGTTGTTTCATGGCATATGAAGGCAGCCACCATGTGTGAATTCTCCAAGCAGGAATTCATTGGCGGATTGCAATCCCTTGGGTTAGTTGATGCATTATCTCTTTGGTGATGTTGCTCTTTTTCCTTCCATTTTGGGATATGATACTCTGTCAAAGGGTTTGCCATCATTACTCATAATCCTTGTTGATGCCTGTTATTTTGGTTTCAGGATAGATTCCCTTGAGAAATTCCGTGAAAGAATTCCATTTATGCGATCTGAGCTGAAAGATGAACGTATGTACCGCTTTTCTGTTTTTTTCCATTGCTTTTTATTCTTTGACTTATTGTTGCCGTGGTTTGCCATATCTTGGTCAGTATAATGTATTTATTTTTTTACTGGAACTCTCTTTTAATCCTGCAGAAAAGTTCCGTGAAATATACAACTTTGCCTTTGGATGGGCAAAAGAAAAGGTAATATTTCGAACCACTGGAAGTTGCTTAGAAGCTTGACTAGCCTAGAAGTTGCTCGCCTACTTAAACTGAGATTTTCTGTACTTGCAACAGGATGGTAGAAAGATGAATTAAATAACAACGCGATTGAATGACCTTTTTCTTTGAGCTTGCAAATGAATAAGCTGCATGCTACATTATTTTCTCCTTTTTGAGTTTGATGATAGAAGTTCTGAAATCTTCAACGATGTGGCACTTATTGCCACTCCGAGTGTGTCATTATTTATTAATTATAGTTGCTAGATTGGGCTTTCAAAATGACTAGAGAGTCTTTTAAGTTTCTCCATCTTCAAATTTTGTTCTTTCCCTATCTGACCATTGTCTCTTTCCCACTTTTAACCTCCGTAATTGATCTCAGGGACAGAAATCTTTAGCATTGGACACAGCAATTGGAATGTGGCAGCTGCTTTTTGCTGAAAGGCCGTGGCCATTGGTTGATCACTGGTGCCAGTTTTTACAGGTAGCTGTTCGATTACTAGTTTTGTTGATTGGTACTTGCAATTAAAATACAGTTTCTTCAGTTAAAGTGGTTCATTTCTTTATCAAGAGTTGAATGTTTCTCGCTTATTAGGACGCTTTGTTGTAAGATGGTTACTTAACCTTATGAAGGTTTAGCATGCTTTGGCGCTGCCCGCTCCTATATTCCTTAGCCATAAGTAATATCAAAGTAGTTGTTGTTTCTCTGTTTAGGGACCTCTGCTACACTGAGTTGCTGTTGGTGCGGCTGAAATACTGTACCTAAATTTTTTGGTACAGTATTTATTACTATTTCGCTTGGCCTGACTGAGCATTTACTCTACATAAAAGGGTTTTCTTTTGAGCTTCACTTGTTGAGGCACGCACTTGTGTTCCAGTAATTGAGAATTATTTAGATTTGGTCCATTTATACAGTACATTGGAGTTGTTTGCAATACCGTGCTGCACGGATTCATAGACTGTGGCTTGAAGGAAGAGGTTGATGATGTTATTAGTTCTCATCTTTGTCACGTCACGTGTGCTATTTTATTTATTACAGGCTCGCCATAATAAAGCCATATCCAGGGATACTTGGTCTCAGCTACTGGAGTTTTCCAGGGTAAGATAAGGAGAATACATACACTTGCCTTATCTGCTGAGTTGGCATCTCCGCTTCTTCTCATTTAAAAGTATAATGGCATTCATCAAGTAGCTTACTATAGTTTGTGTGTTTGTTTTGTGTGTTGTGTGCAGAGCGTGGATCCATCATTGTTAAATTACGACGCGGAGGGCGCTTGGCCGTACCTCATCGACGAGTTTGTTGAATACTTGAGCGAGAATGGCGTCACTCATAAACAACGATGATATATTTATCAAGCGCTACGAGCCTTAATTAATTTCTGGGCCAGTTGCTCATTTTATTTCTGTGTGTCTTTCCTTTATGTTCTTCTATACAAGCATAGAAGAAAATAATTTAATGCTTCGAAGTTTATTGCTTACCGGAAATATTATTATATTATTAACTTGGTGGGGTTCGAAATTGTAGTATTATTATTTCCATCAATTATGTGGTTGTACACAAATACTGCATGTTTGGAGAAGTTGGCAAACTCTCACTCCCATACAATTATCATATCAGTATTAAACCAAAGAACACGATATTCATTATATAATTCTGTTACTAATATTCCGATAATCATAATCATGGAGTAGCAATTTATTGTGATTATCTTGTTCACAACATGCACTATATCACTATTACCTGTTACGTGGCTTAGCATAACCATTAAAAGAGGCTGATAACAACAGAGGAAGGATCCTGAGTTGTGGATGGTTTTTTCCATGGTAACATCACAAATTAAACCCACTACAATTCTACGAAGTGTATGTAAGGGTAACCTGATTTATTTATTTTTACCAAATGGTACGAGGTAAAAGATATGCGAGAATTGTTTTTGCAAAAATTCAAACATCATGGAACTAAAATGAAAAAATTACACGAATAGGTATTACATAAAGAAAATGTAATTTTTGTAAAATAAACAATTACGGAATACATATGTAATATTGATATCGCATGAAAAAATGTCAATTTGCAAGAAGAATACTTTAACGTGGTCCACCTAAATTACGTACCGTACGGATAAAACTTATTTAGTCTCTTACCAATCCATTCTAGTTGGTGTTGGATTGAAAACAAAATATATTTTTTCCAAACAGTATGGACCAAAAGACCACAAAAAACTTTTTCGCAGAATTCCAAAAACTGTAGAATCAAAGTAAAAAATTTACACTGATCAATGTTGCATAATAAAAATGTCATTTTCAATTATGGCATGAAAAAAAATTAACATCACAAAAAAAAAAAAATTACCACCAACCAAACGAATAAACACAATTAACACGTTTTTCCACAGCAATATGAACTCTTGCTTCCTCTTTTAGATCATTGAGCACTAATAGTGGTCGGGCCATTTTTTTTTTACTTTGAACGTCAATTATATAGAGATGAAGCACGGGATTGTTTTCTTAAGTGCATTAAAACTGGCTTTATTTAAAAGGAGTGTGTGAAATGTAAGTGTAATAAGTTCTCCCATAAAGGTGGAGTGTGGTTCGCTGCGCACAAGACACACAAAAAGAAAATATAGTTGCAACCACAAAGCCTTTCTTCCGATGTTATCATGCTCACACACGTTAATAATAATAATAATAATATGTTCCATGACATTTGGGACGCAAAACAATTTGACAAAGGTAGAAAAAGTAAATAAAGCACAACATCGAATTTCGACAAGATAACGTGACCCATTGCATCACTTGTAACATGACATAACATAATTCCAATTTATTTAGTGTCCTAATTCCCAATAACTCATAACTACTCTTTCAGTCGGCTAAAATTGCAGAGCTCCCAGAGGGGAAAGCCACCTTGTTTGGTAATGGTTTGTTTTACCAGCCATGTGCAACTAGCGCCATATGCCCTATGAGGTCCAGCACTCGGTTGCTGTCACAATAACAAACAATAGTGTGCGTGTGTCAACGACACATACGATACCAGAAATAAACAGAGTGAGAGAGAAGAGAGAGGGTTATATATACATAATACCTGTATCCCCATTCGTTGTCGTACCAAGAAACAAGCTTCATAAACGAATCGCTCAAGCCTATCCCAGCTTTGGCGTCGAATATGCTTGACCTAGTCAAAATCAAATGAGCAAAGTCAACATCACAGCATGCAACAAGGGAGCCACAAGCTTTTGAGCAAACATATGTTGTAAACAGCAGAAGAACGGAATAACAAATATCTCAAGCACTCGAGTCACTTGAAAGTATGGCACACCTAAAAAGGAGTATAGACTGTAACACTTGCACATCAGCAAGGAATCATAAAAAACAAAAGAAGGAAAACCCAACCGACACAGTTTTTTTTAGAGGATTCACCTCGAGTCGCCAACAAAGTCATTGGACACAACATCCTCATCAGTGTACCCAAGAATGCCGATCATTGGTCCCTCTGACGCGTACCTGTGGTTATTAAGTGTAAGAACAACAAGAAAAGGCAGCAAATCATTATTCAACACACAAGTAGTAGCCTTACTTAATTGCTGCTTTGACATCCTCGTACGAAGCACTCTTAGCAAGACGGCAAGTTAGGTCCACAACAGAAACGTTAGGTGTTGGGACACGGAATGCCATTCCAGTAAGTTTACCGTTTAGGTCCGGAAGTACTTTTCCAACAGCCTACAGCAGCAACACGAAACATCACGTCATACTCATAGCAAGCAAGGAGCTGTTTTTTACAAGTTCATCCAAGTTTAATACCTTAGCTGCACCTGTAGAGCTCGGAATGATATTCTGTGCCGCTCCACGGCCCCCACGCCAGTCCTTCATTGAAGGACCATCTACTGTTTTTTGAGTTGCTGGAAAGCAAAACCCAGGAATTTATTTAGACATGCAAATATGGGCGCTAAACGGCCAAATCAAGTACAGTGGCAACCCTCGGAAAGTTGTGGCCTTTAATTTTCAGTGAGCTACCTGTAGTGGCATGCACCGTGGTCATCAAACCTTGAATGATACCAAACTCTTCATGAACCACCTGAAAGCCAATAGGCAGATCATGACTACCTAAACTCCCATAACAAAGTATTGAAGACACGTACTGCCTAAACCACTGTAACAAAGCGGTGAAGACATGAAGGAATTGACTGAATAGGGCACGGGTATCAGCCTTAATAAAGTACGTTTCTGTTTTCACGAGCAGAAAGACGATTGATTTAAGAATACTGGGGGGTTGAAACTCTGGTGTGTGTTTCAGTTTCAGACCTTAGCAAGTGGAGCAAGACAGTTGGTAGTGCAGCTGGCATTGGAAACAACATCCATGTTTGGCTGGTAGGTTTTCTCATTGACACCAACGACAAACATTGGGGCATCAGCTGATGGAGCTGAAATGACCACTTTCTTGGCACCACCCTGCATATCAAATGCCAACAGAAAAAATTTAATGCAAGTCTGTGAGCAGATAAAAGAGTGATAGAAGGAGAGGAACAGAGACAGGAACTAACCTTCTTGTGAGCTGACGCTTTGTCGACTGTTGTGAAAACCCCAGAAGATTCAACAACATACTCTACCCCGTAATCACCCCATGGGATCTCTGCAGGGTCCCTGACAAGAAGCCAAACAAGGGTCAATATTTCTCACGAGACTCATTGTCACTTATTCTAACAAGACAAGTAGTAGTTGGAACTACAGTTTTTCCCAAGTATAGTCATAGACATAGGTCGGTACCTCTTGTTGGTAACCTTAATTTGCTTGCCATTAATTTCCAAGGTGGAGTCATCCACAACCCGGATGGATCCGGCAAAAACTCCATGTGTGGAATCATACTTGAGCATGTAAGCCTGATCATGGGAAGAATAAGTGAATGATCTACTACGAAGCCACAAAGTCAAACCATTCTAAACCCCGAACCAAGTTGTTGAATATATGCGAACGGAACCCATACCATGTACTCGGCATTGATGAAAGGATCATTGACAGCCACTACATCGATATCATCTCTGTAAACTGATACACGCAAAACCAATCTACCAATGCGACCAAAGCCTGTTGTTAATTAACAAGAAGGAAATATCCAATCGGTCAAAGGGATACATATCAAGTCATAAGTAGCAACAACAGAACATAAGTAGCAACGAAACTGAGTTGACCGGAGACAGCTTACCGTTGATCCCGACCTTTGTCATCGCACTGTCCGGTGTTTCTGGATAAACAAACACAGAAAATAAAAAAAAAACAACGTCAGCAACCTAACTAACAAACTGCAAATAATCCCGATAAAAACATCGACATCGGCGACGACCGAACAAAACAGCTACCAGTCGGGGGAATCTTACTGGGGAGAGTCGGGGGCAGCTCGGTGGCGGTGGCCTGGATCGGCTGGATGCTCCTTCCATGGCTGGCGATGCTAAAATTGGCAGAAGAAGGGAGTGTAGAGGCAAAGGCGGCGGCCGCCTTCGATGAGGAGGAGGAGAGATTACGGTTGGAGAGGTCGGAGCGAAGCAGAGGAGCGGCGGACTGAAGGGTAGATCTGAGGAGAGGGAGTGTGGAGAACGCCATTTCCGCTATAAAAAAAACCCTAAACCCTATCTAACAGCCGCCAACCTAACAAAACCTAACCTCCTCAAGGGAATAAATACGAATATGTTAAAATGAAATGATTTTTTTGGTTATAATAATGTAAGAAGAGCTGCTTCCCTTCCTTCCTCCCTTCTCTTATTATATATATGTATGTGTGTGTGTGTGTGTGTAGAGAGTTGAGGGAGAAGAGGACGACGAAGAAAATGGCCTTTGGTCTCTCTCTATCTCTCTATATATCCCAAGAATACAACATAAAACCACCCCAAACTCTGCTGCAAACGGCGGACTCTTTTATGTGCATATTATTTTTATATATATAAATATATATATATAAGAAGAAAATGGCTAGGCTCCTTTGGTTTTGGCAACGGGTCAACTTGGGGGTGCCGTAGAGAATTCACATTTACTCAACGGTGGAGATCTAATCAAGCGTATCTCTCACGCATGTTCTCTCTCTCTCTCTCTCATAGTTAAAACTTAAGAAAATAAATAAATAAATAAAACAGGTGGACGGAGAACTCGAGTTCCAGTCCGGTGGGGCAGGTTCCTAGGCAGCAACGCCACGTCACGCCTGGCTGGGGACCCACACGACTCCTGGATCTTTTGCCCTTTTTGTAGAATTATATTTGGTTCGGCCCCACACACCCACCCACCTACCCGTTGGCGTCTACCACCACGCTGCTTCCTTCCTTGGATAATTCCGTCACCTCCTCTCTTTCTTATTTTTGGAATTGCACTATATAATAATAATATTCACCCTCTTACGAGTTTTTTTTCTTCCTTCTTCTGAAATAGTATTAAAAAATAATAATTACATTTCAAATTCGCAATTGTAGTTTTTAGGATTGGAAATTGGGAATGAAGGAAGGAAGGAAAGGGGGGACTCGACTCGACTCTCCAACATAACAACAACGTGGTCCAAAAAGCATGAAATCGTATCCCACATCCCATCTACCCTTCTCTTTCTGTCAGTCCCCATCTCTCCCACACAGGAAGGACTATGATGCATTTCATTTGCATTTATATATGTAACTAATAAATAATAAATAATGTGGGGCCTCTCATATCATTATCATTTAGACTTGTAGGCAGCCACCGCTACTAATTATTTAGAAATGTTTATGAAATAAAATTAATAACACAAATTATTTTTAATAAATTTGAATTAAATGAAATTGTGTTCCCCAAACAAATAATGTGTGTGTTCAACGTAGAACAAACTTCGGATTCCGAGGGAGAACCGTGAATAAAAATTTAAGTGTCATCATTTGTTTTTGGAAAGCTGGGATGGGCTTCACCCACCCACCCCCGACTTAACAAAGCAGGGAGGGAGACTTGCGCGGCCTTTTTTTCTTTAAGAGCCAGCCCGGCCCATATCCACCCTAATTTTAATTTTAATTAACAACTTTTTTTATTATATTATATTATACACTCAGCCTAATTAAGTAAATAATAACTAACGTGTAACAAACAAGTCCAGCGTGGCAATTGGCAACGTAACCGAGCTGTCTCGCTCGCTACCTCCCTCCCTCCATAATTACGCTAAAACGAAAACCCAACCGAGCAAAGCTGGTGTGATTTGAATCTCTCTCTCTCCCCCCTGCCTCGCTCGCTCGCTCGCTCTGCCGCTTTGGACGACACAACCCAATCGCCTTAAAAAAAGTAAGACGACGACGACGTCGTCGTCGTAATGTGAATAAGATAATCGGGTAACGGTTTTTTTGATCGGGTTTAGAGGGGCGGGAAGCGAATGGCTGTCAGCTTCAGGTTCTGGAACGATTGCGTGGATGGGGAGGAAGACATGGCGGCCATGTGGAGCTTCCCTCAGGTGCGGTCCGAGTGGCTGGACGCCGGGGAATCCGAGGGTAATAAGGTCCATTTATCCCGCGATCCCGACGGTAACCTCTACCTCACCCACCTCGAGCTCACGGTATCTCTTTTCTCTCTTCTTTTTTTTCTTTCCTTTTTTTTTCTCTGTCTGGTCGTTACCACAAAAAAAAAAACCCTTCGAATCCGACATTTATCTTTGTGTTTGATTGATTGAATGAATGATTCCCCTGCAGGCAGTTGTTCAAATTGTCGTCCGCCGTCATTTTAACTCCCAGATACGACCGGTACGTCCCGTCGATTGCCTCCGTTTCCGGATAATCATCCACTTTTGAGTTGCGCGAACTTTGGTCATACGATTTCAAGATTGCTCCATTCTCGCCGATCCTAATATGCATCTGTCTGTCTAATCTGCAGGAGATGATCTGTGCTATTGCAGAGCTCGAGAGTGACAGACAGCCGCTTGCCACTCGCTACAATAAGAAGACCAAGCAGACTTCTTTTGGAATCATGCAAATTTTGCCTTCTACTGCAGAGTGGCTGGCCAGGTAAGGAGGGAGGGGTGATGATATTCTAGTGTTTCTTCTAATATCTTCATGGTTGTTGTTGGTGGTTACATGATTTTGTACGGCATCTTCGCACAGAGATATGGGTTATCGGGCTTACCAAGTTGAAGGCAATCCAGAAATTTTGTACAGGCCTTTCGTGAGCATCTATTTTGGTGCTGCTTACCTTCTGTGGCTCTCAAACTTTGAGCAGAAGTAAGTCTTCGAAAAATAAAATTTCTTAGTTGATTGGGGGGATTCTGGACTATTAATATTTGAGACTTCTTTGCAGGGAAAGAACCGAAGAATTTGTGGTTAGGTCGTATAATGGTGGAACAAAGAAAGCTACTCATAAATCAACTGCACAGTATTGGAAGCGCTACCTTTCAGTTAAAGAGTATCTCCCTTCTAGGTACCTTTGTCACCGCTTTGATTTATCTGCAGAGACCTCCTAGGATGATCTTTTCCTCTCTGTCCATTTTTTATTATTATTTTCATCTTCTTTTTATAACTTTTGAAACTTTTGAAAGAGTCAACATTTGGTACTTTCAACATGCAATGTTTAACCTGAGGTCAAGGACCGTAGTTACTTGTCCCTTCAATAATGAACTGAGAATTACATGGAAAACTCCTGAATCAATGTGTGAATGTGACAAGTAATTGTTTCCCTTCCATAATGTGTAAGTTGTTTGAAGCATCTCGAATAAAATATTACGGAGACATATAGTATCCGAAATTGATGACCTTTTCTTGATGGAGCAGAGATTTTGACAATGGAAGCACTTCATCCGACGATTTGGTTTATGGAGCGCTGGCTCCTGTGATGATACATGACACAGCCACTCTATCTGCAATTGCCTCACGTAATGTAGCCTCACTTGCTCCGCCAACTTCCAACAAGGCAACTCTAGAAACAACAGGTTCTTAAATTGTTCTTTGTTAAGAATTGTTTGTGCCACTTATGGTTTCTATCTGCATGCTTGGGTGACATCAAATGTTTCCTCTGTGGTCGTTGGATGCTATAGCTCGGAACATAGTATTGATGCCTCATTTAATTGAAATATGTTGCATCAAGGATGTTTTTAGAGACAATTATGATAAAATGAGCTTTGGTATGTTTAACACGATGAATTGGTCTCGTAAGGCTGCAATTTGGTCCCAAGCAATCTTCAAAAGTTAAACAAATGAGATGTTGTTCTGGTGGTCGAACCTGGTAGTCATCCACAATTATCATTTTCTCAATTGTACCTTTTCCAATTTGTGTTGAAATAAGTTGTTTGTGCAACCAATTTAATTATATATGCCATTATCTTAAGCAAGGATAATTACTTGTACTTCTTATTACTATTGTGTTTTGAGTTTATTTCGAATACACATATGCTTGATATGATTCTTTTTACAAATTGTGATGGTAAAAGCCCCTCAGACACTTTTCTATTTCGTCTCATTGTTGGAATAACACGTTTTTTAGTTCCTTTCTCTGGTTGTGGTACTTGAATATTCGAATGTTTATTTGCAAGGGGTATTCAGGGGTTGAGTATGCGTGTTGGGATGCCCGAGCTTCAGCAGAAGAAATGCTAGAAATGTGGAGCCGTTCTGATGTCTCTAAAGAGTGGACAAAATCTGGAGAGAAAAAGGGGAAGGTGCGCTTTTCACATGACAAGGACCGCAGACCATATCTGTCCCAGGTGGAATTGAAGGTGCAGACTCAATGCCGTATCCTTCAGATAACACTTTTCAAACAAAAAAATCCTTGTGATAATTTATTGCTTTCTAGATTCATGCTACTCAGGCAATCATAAGCTTGTTGGCATCTATTTTACCATTCTTTGGCTGATTGCAGGCAGTTTCAGACATAATCCTTTCAAAACACTTCAGCACTAAAAGAGTAAAACCTGTGAGTATTCATCTTATTGAACTTTTCTTGAAACTGCGGTGCATAAGAGGTAACTATGCATTTAGACTTGAGGTCAAAACCTATGTTACAGGATAATGATTAATGAACACTTCAGTTGGAACATCTTTTTAGTAGACTCCAGATTCCAACAAAAAAAGTGAGATTATGAGCAAGCAATACAGATCACATTGGGCTCTATAACTTGTTCTTCGCTTATAATATGATGGGCATGAAGGGGCAAAACATTATAGATATAAGAGAAGGAACTTTCCAGTCAACTTTTGGGTATTAACTTGAGATCCGATGGAGTCATGAAAATGGACCCGATTCTCATGACGCTTATTTCATTTAATCGTTCTCTCCTCTCGTATATGTTATTTACGGTTGACAATTCAATATCATGTTTGCAGTCAGTGTTGTGTGCTCTTGCTGACATGGTTAGCATGCGTTTTGTGCATGGAGTCGGAGGGCGGACCGGATTGATGGGCATTGACTACGCAAAAGCTCATTGGCTTTACATGTATGTTGATAGAATTTTTACCGAGTCAAGATGCTATCATATGTTAGATCAATGTAGATCAGTGGAATCATTTAGATTGAAGATGGAGTTCCACCAACTCAGTAGTGTTGCATTGTGAGTTAGAATTGAAACCTGTTCAGAGATGGGTTTGAAGGTTCGATATTCCATATTAGTAATTGAAATCAATCAGGTTCAATATGTGAAGTTAGTTCGTTCATCGACTTAATGCTCATTGTTCTAGATACTTATACCTTATACTTGGTATTGACAAATTTAGAGGATGTGCTATTCAGATAAATTAACATTGACTTCTCCTTGTCCTCAGGGAGTTGGGATACAGGGCTTACAAATTGGAATCCGTTGAGGACTTAACCAAGCCATTTGTATCCATGTACTTTGGTGCGGCGTACCTATCTTGGTTATCTCAGTATCAAGGGAGGTATGCATATTTCTGTATCCCCACAAACTGTGTCGATTGCTTTCAGATTAAACAAGATCCATTTCCTTGTGTTGCAGGGAAAGGACGCCCCAGTTTATCATTCAGGCTTACCTTGCTGGACCGACGAACGTGAATCTTCAGGAGACGGGCCTGCTATGGCTTAAATTTGAGCAAGCTATCAGCAATTACGAGGATTTAAAGAGGTGCTTAAGCTTAATTGACTACCGAAATACTTGAGTTCCTCTCCTTCCATAACGTGTGATAAATTATCTTGTGCAGGGATTCGGGAAGTTGCACCATCTTGTAGATGCACATTGTAGCATATGTACAGACCTTTCAAGTTCCTTCAGCCGGGAATTTCCATGTTAATTAGCAGTTGAAGAAAATCAACCAATTTAGAAGAGCAAAGCATATAAGATCATTTTTTATGAAGAGCATGCACTTTTTTTTGGTTATATGTTATCAACTTATCATTTGTTACTAACTATAATTATTGGTTGTTCTTTTTTCTATGTAAATTGGTTCTTCACCGTCCAAAAAGAGTGTTCCGAATTGTGTGTAAGACAATTATAACATTTTGTACAAGTTGGATGCATAATTATTACTATACTCGTAGCTTAGTGATGATGAAATTATTATAAATATCACTGATTTCTCTAGGCTAACCTAACTCGATCAAATATGTACTAATCAAGAATCCGTCATGAATCTATTCCTTTAATATCATGACTTATAAGTTGCAGAGGCTAATTAAATTGAGGTTAGATTTGGTTGTGTGCCAAGATCATAAATAGTTCGTTTGATTATAATACTCAATTATAATAAAATAGTTTCATAAGATAGTTTTGAAAAAAACTAAGATTATCTCGAGATAGAAAAGGTTGGATAAAATGATTAATTAACGTAAAAAAAATTTCAATTCCTTATAGTCTAATATAATGTAATGATAAGTCCTATTATTGAATTTTCAGAATTGAACTCCTGCTCCGTCAAATCTCCTTCAATTGATTAGAAGAACTAACGAGTTCAATTAAGGGCTAATTAATTGTGATAAGATCTATCACTACAACATAATTAACCATAGGGACTTCTGAATTTATTTTCCTTAATTAAATTAGTTGTCAAGTATAATACTGGCCATTTTTGTGTGGCTTCCAAATTTGTGTCATGACTCTCAAAATATATTTTAGAAGAAACATTATTGCCAAGCCTTTATTGTCAAAAATGGGCAAATGCCATACATGGAATCTAATTACTTTAGTAATAAAAAAAGGGAAGCCAATCAATTTTACTTCGGCTTTCCTTTTTATATTAGGGTGAAAGCCAACTATAAATAGCCCTGAAACACTGCATCAATTTCATCAAGAAACCCAAAATATATATATATATTCATGCATCGTCTTTACATCCCTCATTTTAAAAAAATAGCAAAATTAATCGAATATGTTAATATGTATGATGTTTGCAGGCAGCCTCGTGACGTGGCAGGGTAGTCCGATGACGGTCCCGGCATGTTCGCGGTCCTCCTCGAGCAGTTGAGCGCTCGGAGAAGCTAATGGTGGGGTTCTCGTTAGAAGACCTCCCATAGAACTCGAGGAAGAAGAATTAATTATAATAAATAAGTTAATAAGTTGAAGGCCACCGGCCCCTCCTTATAAAATGATAATCCTTCTTCTTCAAAATTTGAGATCACTTCACCCATTTTGCACGCTCATCAAGTAAGTGTTCGAGCAAACAGTAGCATACTAGTGTACAACGTATGATATTGTGTATCATCGTACTGTATTTTAAATACAAATATTAAAACTGTCCTTATGCAATATTTAATATGAAAAATCTGTCAATTTGCGTTTCTCATATTATGTCAATTTGTCTAAACTCATATTGATGGATTTGAACTGATGAGATTTGATAGAGCAAATGACTCCTCACATCATTATCATTCTTCTTATCAATTTTTTGGAGAAACTCAATTGGGTACCTATGACTGTTCTCACAATGGTTGGAAACACCGAGCCTCTAAGAGTTCTACCTCCTCGACCGACTTAAGCAATGAATTGAAGATATTTTACGAGTCTACATTAAATATATAAATATATATTTCAAAGAAAAATAGTGTAAAAAATTGAAAGCAAATTTACCATTTAAATTCTCGAAAAAATTAGTATTGGTATCGATAATTGCGGGTTTTTTTTTTTATCATATTGTTCTCAAAGACCCAAACTTTGCCCAAACTCAAAGGGAAACGCGGTGATCGACATACAAGATTAGTCTATCTAAGACGGTATATAATATTTAGACATAAAAATGAAGACAGAACTTTGCGAACTAGAAACAAGTTTAGCTGAACTGATCAATATTCCAAACGGCATCAAAATAATTCAAGTGTTTAGTACATCCTTCAAAAAGGGGAACATTTATTGGTGTAGCCTCTACAAAACATCCTCTCTAACATTAATCATCATCCAGTTCAGTTCTCTGGTTGTTAAACCAACCGATATATATCCAAAAGACAGAGAGATAGGATCAGACCAGGAGGACTACACCGGGGCTCATGCATCGTCAAGAGCAAGGACTCCGGGAAGCGGCTTCCCCTCCAGAAGCTCCAAGCTGGCACCCCCACCAGTTGAGATGTGGCTCATCTTCTCTGCAAGCCCAACCTTCTCCACAGCGGCAACCGAGTCGCCTCCACCGATGATGGTTGTCACACCCTTTCCGCTGAGGTCTGCAAGCTTCCTTGCAATCGACTGCAACAGGAAGTCATGTTAGGTTATCGAACCAATCACCCATCTGAAGTTGGTAAAGATTTGATGGATGGGATCAGTTAGTTGATCCTGATTACCTCAGTTCCTGCAGCAAACTTGTCAAACTCGAAGACACCCATAGGGCCATTCCAGATGACAGTTTTGGTCGTATCCAGAGCTTCATTGAAGGTCTTGATAGCATCCGGTCCGATATCCAATCCCATCCACCCATCAGGAATCTGCGATGCCGGAACCACCTGCACACAAGCATCGAAACCAATCAATCAGAACAAGCTCAAGAATAGCCTGCCCTCGCTGGCAATCCATCCAAGTCAGCACACTCTAGGCATCTGCCCTCAACTTAAGAAAGAATAGGAACCAAAGGCAAGCAGCAAAGAAGTTGGCGCGCAAACCTTGCTATTGGCATCCGAAGCAAATTTGTCAGCCACAACCACATCAGTAGGCAGCAGTAGAGAGACACCCTTGGTCTTGGCCTTCTCCATGAGGGAGGTAGCAAGGTCAAGTTTGTCCTCCTCCACCAGGGAGGATCCAACTGCAAGCCCCTGGGCTTTGTAGAAAGTAAAGATCATTCCTCCGCCAAGTAAGAGGATGTCGACCTTCTCCAAGAGGGACTCAATCACACCAATCTTGGATGAAACCTTGGAACCACCGACAATTGCAGCAAACGGCTTCTTGGGATTCGCAACAGCTCCAACAAGATAATCAAGTTCCTGCAGTTACAGAAGCAGGTCAAATCACCAGAAAAAACAGAAGCATAACAAACATATAAGCACATTTATAAAAAAGCGCATGCTATTAACACACCTTCTGCATAAGGAAACCAGCAACAGCAGGTCTGACATATTTAGCCACCCCCTCTGTTGAAGCATGAGCTCTGTGAGCAGTGCCAAAGGCATCGTTGACATACACATCAGCAAGGGCAGCTAGTTTCTTGGCAAATTCTGGCTCGTTCTTCTCCTCCTCCTTGTGGAACCTCACATTCTCAAGAAGCAAAACACCACCTTCTGGTAGCCCAAAAGCCAGCTGCTCGACTTCATCACCGATGCAGTCATCGGCCATCTTGACCTATTGCAGAGGAACAAGATAAACATAAGTGCCTCGTAAGTTGAAACTAACAGTAGAGGGAGCAAGAGAGAGAGAGAGAGTGGCATCGGCAGTGACCTCGACTCCGAGAAGTTCAGACAGTCTGGGTACCAGAGGCTTCAGGCTGTATTTGGGTGTGACACCCTTTGGCCGCCCCTGAAAATGAGAACCAAACAGCCCGGTTACCACACCGCCAAGGATTAACAAGGAGATCGAGAAAAGCTCAAAGATACTAAAATAGCACGAAGATCAATTCAAAAAGGGTATCGATCAAACAACACAACTAACTGGTACTGGATCAATCAAACAACAGATGGACGACAACGAAGATCAATTCAAATCTTAATCCGCACACCAAGCGTAATCTGAGGCCGAGATCATAGATCAGTGACCATGCCAAAGGTCACATCTTTAGCAACAAATTAGCCGAAAGATCCAATCTTTAACATGGGCTATACCCCAAGTTAAAAACCCAGAAGGAAATACAAAAAAGACAAGGAAGGAATTGTTATAGGTGGGTACCAAGTGGGAGCAGAGGACGACTTTGGAGCCGTTGGACATCAAGTACTTGATGGTGGGGACGGCTGCACGGATCCTGGTGTCATCGGTGATCTTAAAGCTGTCGTCGAGAGGGACGTTGAGATCAACCCTAACAAACACCCTCTTCCCCTTCAGATCTGCCCCCTTCAGCACCCCCACGCTCTTCTTCGTTGCCATTTTGCCCTATTTATTCCCCACAGACAAAAAAGATAGATAGATCCACAACCCCTGTTAGTAAGTACCAACAAATACATGCGCAACTCGACCAAAGATAGAAGCTTTACCCCTCTTTACCTGTTATAGAGAGAGAGAGACAGACGATGAATGACTTCTAGAGCTTTCCGCTGTTGAATCAAAGGACAAGTGTCTGGTTGTGTAGTGTTGTGTAGTGTCGTGGGTTTTATTATTAAATAGAGGAGGTGCAAAGTGTTCCTTTTTCTTTAATTTTGCTTATATTTCCTTTTATCTATACTCTGTTTGTTATAATATTTTCTAGGGGTGCGGACCTAGGTTTTAGATTTAGGTTCAAATAATAATGGATCCGGTGGTTTCTACATTCGACAATTTTCTTGAGAGGGGTCGGATGAAATTTAATTCATTAGAAGGAGGTCTTCGGGAAAAGATTTTCCTGTCTGAGGTCGGTACAAAACCGGAAAAAAAAATTCGGGTCTTAAATTGCATAAAACTGAAAATTTATTCCGGTTTTTCTTTAAACCGATGGAAATTCTCCGGTTTTCGACAAAGTCGGCTCCAATCGGCTTGAAATTTAACACCCATAAGATTTAAAAATATGCAAATATCTTTATAGTTAAAAATTACATACCAAACCGGAATAGCATGTCTCATAAAAAATAACACGTCATTAAAAATCCCTATACTTTTATTGACAGGGGCGGATCAACTATATCAAAAAGAGCTTAAAAACAGCATGCAAGTAATTTTTCAAATGTCAAAATAAAACCGGACTATTCTCTCCGGTTGTATCAAATGCCAAAGCACCGAACTTTTCCTTCCGGTTTTAACGGATCTATTCATTAAACCATGCAATTAATAAAACTAAACTTACGCACTTAGAACAAAACAGCACTTTTAATTGCTATTTTTTTCGATCCAAAGTATCACTTGGCTTAAGAGATATAAATTTATCTGCAACCATTAACAATTGATACCGCGTTTTAGTTGAACAAAACTCCAATCAAGAACATAAATTAATCAAATGCCAAAGAACCGGCCTTTTCTCTCCGGTTTTAACCTATCTATTAATTTTTTCACGCATGCAATTAATAAAACTAAACTTAAACACTTCGAACCCTAAGAACATAACAATTGATACCGCGTTTTAGTTGAACAAAACTCCTAAACTCCAGCATGCATGTTTATCTGCCCAAATTAATGCATATTTTATTTCTAATTACATCACAGCATATATAACAAAATAAATTATGAATTATAAGAAAGAGATTACCTAAGAAATTTGGCTCTGGTTAAATGCTCGGCGGGTGGGTGGGGTGGGTTCTTTGTATTTGATTAAATCTGTGGGTAGGGATGGGATTGGGGTTATATATACTAGCTGAAAAAAAATTTAATTTACAATTTTGCCCCTAATTTCGTTTAAAAAGCTAGGGTAATTTTGTAAAATCAAAAGCAAAAGGGACAAAAAAAATTCACGGTATGCCAATAATTTCTAACAAAATCGAGTAGCTCATTTGGCAACTCAACGCGCTACACTTTGGCTTTGCGTGACAGGGTTCGAATCCTACGACTTGCAAATTTTTTTTCTTTTTTCAATGTGAAGCCGAGCCGATACACGCTTTAAAACCGGAATACTTTCTCCGGTTAAATTTGGAGCCGACTTTGTCGAAAACTGGAAAATTTCCATCGGTGTAAAGAAAAACCGGAACAAAAATTTCGGTTTTATGCAATTTAGACCTAGAATTTTTTTCCCGGTTTTGTACCGACCCCAGACAGGTAATTGATTTCCCGAGAACCCCCTTCTGATAAATCAATTTCAATCTGACCCCCTCAGGAAAATTGTCCTTCTACATTTGACTGTTTTCCTTCTTTTTTTTATAAAAAAATTGTTTACTTTTTTTTTGGTTAATAAAAAAATTGCTTACTTTATTTAATTGAATCTAACATATGCGGAGAATATTCGGCATTGGATTTGAACACTGTGTCGCCATGCGTAGAGAAACAAACAACTTGCGCGCTACGCGAGAAGGTTCTAGAATACCTAATTTTGATATTGCCATACATACTTTGATATTGTAATATGGGAGTAAATACCGAGATGTAGTTTCATATGGAAATTAAAGAGACTTAATATAGGCAAAATAGTATTCGGAAAAAAGTAAGAAATATTAATATTAAATGGGAAATATTCGGAAAATGGATAAGCCAAACCACTGGAGAGTTATTGTGACGAGTTTACATTTTTTAAATGAGAAGGAGAATATCGCAACAATTTAAATTCATGATATATTTTAACTTAGAATTAGTCACAGTACACTAAAACTCATACTACAATCTACATGTATATTTGTAATCAAATAAATATATAATAGATAATCTATGATTTGTTAATTTTTTTCATAATATTTTTTCTATTTACAAAACTAAATTTCAAATATTACTTAGGGTCTATTTGGTACATTTGATTAGTTGACAGCAAAATACTAATTGATATTTGATTTTAAAAAAATATTGGATAAAATATAATTGGTTGTTGTTGTTAAACTGTATAATTACTTATAAGAATATAGGGTTAGTTAATTTTTATTGTCAATAAAATTAATTCTTATTTTATATTAATGCATATATTATCTAATTTTGCAACATATTTATAGAGGTGAATCTATCTCCTATGTTTTCATCATTCAAAATATATAAAAATTAAAAACAAAAATTTATACTTAGTTATCCAATCTGCACCACAATAATCCAAGCTAAAATAAGTAACACCATAAATTTCATGAGACATTTTTTTTTGAAACAGACGTAGTAGAAAGTGTGTAATAATTAATTTTAATATACTATTTATAAATTTTAAAATTCAGAAAATAAAATATTAATAAAAAGAAATTAAAAACACTTCTGTCAATCAAGGAAGTTGTAACAAAAAATATAACATTTTGGTAATTTAATATTATGAAAGCCAATAGCTAAATTTATCAATTATAAATTCTATTTGTCGAAAAAATTGACATTGAATTTCAATCGCAGGTTTCTTCAGTTGGTTACTACCTTCTGTCTCTCTATACATATATATATAATAAAAAAAAACAAAAGAAAAAAGGTGGGCCGGTTATAACTTATAAGAGTAAGGAGGTTGGGTACAACTAACGTGGGTGGGCTGCTTTGTTTATATACTTTTATATATATATATATATACACACACACTTGAAGATAGATGATAATGGAAAAGGTGGAAAAGGTGTTGGTTAGGGTTTCGGGGGAAGGTGGTTGTCCATGTCCTCCTCCCCTAAAAATATTCAAAGTAGGGTGTCGGCAGTACGAGACGCCGCTCCACCCAGGGGCAAAGGGGCTTCCCGACGGCGCTTGGGCGGAGTGGGGGAAGGACGCCGTCTATTTCGTGGCCAAATCAGATAACCGTAGATCTAATGCGGTGGTCCCTGGCATGCGAGGTCTGACGATTTACGTCATCAACCCGACCGATGACTCCTTACCCGTTTACCGCCTCTTCGACTTCTCCTTCCACGAGGACAACCGCATTAACATCGTTTCCGCCGCCGTCGTTGATTCCCGAGCCTACGTCGTTGGCGATGGACACATTTGGGTCCGCGACATTGGTTGCGACATTGGCTGGCAGGATGGCCCGCAGTTCTCGTGCGCTCCACCGGGGATTGGTCCAGACCTTTTCGTTGTTGGAGGTAAACTCTTTGCTATTCGTTTCAAAGAAACTGGTATGTTAGAGCAGGAGTTGTTTGAGGTTCTTGTCTACGGGATCTGGCGCTCTCTCCCTCGGCCGCCACCCCTCCGTAGGACGGAGGATAATCCTTCCTGCCTGTCTGTCAACGGATTCTTGTGCATCGGGGACCACCGCAGGGTTATTTTCCATGTTGCTTCTGCCTACGATGGGGACCCTCCCCGTCACAAGGACAGCTTCTTATGCTTCCAGGCCTCCGACGATTTCCAAAGCGGCCACTGGACTTGGCTCGACCACTCTGCCCGTGGCTTCGATTATGCCTTCCCAGCCAAGCATAGGCCTGTTCACTCTTCCCATCTCTGTAGCGGGGATGCCCTTGTTCTCC